>JAOUQT010337486.1:0-13043 GCA_025769995.1 Xyliphius kryptos | reverse complement strand
TAAAAAAAAAAAAAAAAAAAAAAGGACTGTCAGACCTATTCGACATGTAACCGGGTATCTCGAAAAACTAATACATTTTTATGCATTTGGGCCTAGTATCCACATGAAATCGTTTCACATCACTAATATACATTATCTAATACAAGTCTAGTATGTTCTCAAAACACTCTTTATTTGCTGTTTTTGTTAACCTAAACAGTTATTTAGCTGCTGGCAATTACTTTGGTTACGAAACACATTCATGATGAAACAAGTGCAACTGACCCCCAAAATGTACCCAATGCATTTCCAAGTCTTCCCAAAACAAATTGACCAGTTCCCACAATGCACTGCCCACCCCACACATACTCCAGCGACCCATATAAGTATTGTAAAAATTAAAACACAACTTCTTTCAAACAGACCAGACATCCCTGCATCCAAATTAGCATGCTTTGTTTTGTGGTGCTGTCTGATATTGCAGAGACCCCCCTCATTACAGATCAGGCATGTGGGCTTTGCATTAATAAAACTGGGAGGATGAAGGTGTATTTCACTGTCCATTCTTCAAAAACGATCCTGTTTTTTACTCTGAACCGTTCTCTTGAGATTTTTTGATAAAGCCATTTTTTGACAGCTTACAGCAACACGTGAAAATGCTGTTCATTTTCCCCCCCTATCGTTTGTTTTATTATTAATAGCGCCCCAAATGGTCAGTCCACAAATTTCAAAATCAACTCTCTTAAATGTCTTGTGCCCTGTACATCTGTTTTGTTATTTTAAGAGCGTCTATTATTTTTAATTTTCATTATCAACCACCCCCCATCCCCATGGTTGTGACTCGCCAATTAATTATAGGAAAATATCTGGTCCATGGTCATACTTAATTGCTGACCCCTGATATACACAGTTTATAGGTCGGGTCAAGGGCCATTCTAAATGACCTGTACTGGTTTATTTTTTGGATTAAAAAGTCAAATTTTGTCTGTAGCTCATTAAATTAATTGCAAAACCTTTACATACATTCATTCATTCTTTATCTTCCGCTTATTTCTTTATGAGGGTCGCGGTGGGGTTCCCTAAGTCCACCCAGTGGAGAACTTCAATGGACATATTTATAAGTTTGTAAAATTCATATGATGTATTCATATGCAAAAAAGACCAGTACTATGTGGTTTTTTTGCCTTGAGCTGGTTTAGAAACCTGTTTAGGGTGTTTCCACATCTTTAGTCTAAGTGCCAGCACCCTCTATAAGGATTAGGAACTTTGTTGGTATAATATGATAAAATCACATAAATGTCAATCAGAAAGTATTTTGCATTTTCCACATTGTCAAAACAAAATCATTTTGTATTGACAAAACCACCACATAAATCATTTTGTCTGTGTTTTGAATTTAAACTATGTCAAAACTGGTAATATAGGCAATATAATTCAGCTGAATATGTAAGAAAACAATGATATACCTAAAATAAAAACATACATTATTGTTAAAAGTATAACTAACACAGTGCCTTTTCTCACCAGGTTCAGCGTGCCTGGTAATTTAAACCCTCTGTCAAGTCACCAGGTAAGAATAAAAAGGATGTTGTGGTATATTAGGTTTGTAGCAAAATGTAGTTCGATATTAATAACCTTGACGTGAGCATGTCTCAAAGATAAGTAGGTAGCCAAAATGATGTGTCAAGACATTATGTACCCGAAACGTAGACATGTTTGTGCGTGCGTGCGTGTGTGTGTATGTGTACATGGGGGGCATGTACAGGAAATACAGTTCATATGACATGTTGTTTATGCTTGGCACATTAGGATGCAACATGTATAAAACTTCAGTGAATGTGGAGCTGTAAGATGATATGGAAATTTAAACGTTACATAAGACTGTTTTATACGGCATCAAAAAGGGTCCAAAAGTTTTGAGAACTCTAAAACAGAATTCATAAGCAATTTTCTTCGTTGCACATTTTTGCGCTCGTGCTTCTCATTTTTGCGATTGCACTTCTCATTTTTGCGATCACGTTCGATTTTTGTATTTAGGACCCGTTTTAACGGGTGGGCGGGATTTAGACAGTAATTGGTTGCTCGAGAAAAGTACAGCCCACCTAACCATGCTTACACTATGACAAACTGTGGATGAACACATTTTAAAAAGTGGGACTGGAAAATAAAATAATTAAAAAAGCTGATATAAGTAAGCAAACTCTTAACTCATTTTTCAAAAACAAAACACATTTCGCGCAGATTCGCTGATGTCGCAGGATGTGTAGCATGGCTGGGTGGGCTGGACTTTTCTCGAGCAGCCAATTACTGTCTAGTCCCACCCGTCAAAACTTTTCCTAAATACAAAAATCAAACGTGATCGCAAAAATGAGAAGCGCAAGCGCAAAAATGACAATCACAAGAGCAAAAATGTGCAATGAAGAAAATTGCTTACGAATTCTGTCGTTTTACTATAGAATGCTTACTGCACTTGACTCAAGTTTGGAACTTGTACTTGTACCTCATCAAGTCCACGGCATTATGAATATATACTGTTATAAAGGTGTCAGATAGAGACATAACAGACCTGAATTAATCGTTATTTTTTAAGGCAGAACCAGATGATCAGACCCCAATTTTATGGGTAATTAAGGCAAAGATCCGGATCGTTTCAGTGGCTCGCAAAAGTGTTTTATGTGTCAACTCCAATCCTTTGTTGAGATTTGAGTGTAGGAGGAGAGCACAGATGGAGCACGAGGAATAAAAAAAAGAAGACAAAATTAACATTAACAAGCTGACAGAGTGAACAAAGCAGGTTAGATGTGCTACCCACATTTTGTCTGCTCTTCAGTCAGCATGAGTCAGGGCAAAACGGGTTTGTGGATTTGTTAAAAGAGAAACACTGCAGTTAAAAGCATTGATTTGTGGCATGAGAAGGCTGCTCTGAAAGCATGTCTCCTGCCATTTTGATTAACTTCACTCATCTCCAGATGCAACCTATTTGCACGATGCAAATGAGCCGGGGCCAAATGCTGCCGCCGCCTGGTGAAAGAAACAAAGGTGGCTGACAGCAAATATAAAACTTCATTGTCGCGCAGCGTTCCAATATGGGCTTTTCAGAAGGCCTCGCCAGAAATGATTGCGCGGAGAGTTCAATAAGGTGCTGTGGATGACACGGCGTACAGTTAAATCATGCAGCCATGCTGGTTGAGGTGAGAGTAAATACATTCGGATTACATGCAGCCGCAAATCAAACTCCGCTCTGGGGAGACGGTAACTCATGCTAGCGCAGCGTTGCCTGCCGAATCGAACGTTCTAATAACCCTGAATGTAATAGATCAGCCACGCTCTGATGAAAAACTCTGACGCCGATGCTGCCTAATATTTCGCGCTTAGCCAGAGGTAAACAGAAGGCTTGTTATATGAATAATACACGGGCGATTTTACTTGGACGAACAAACAAGGACACAGACGCACACAACACATCGGTTCGAGTCTGTCGGCAAAAATCGATTCCAGGGAGTTGGAGTGTTAAGAACCAGAAAATCAAGAGTGCACAACACCAAATATTGTGTCATAAGTGTGGCTGTGTGAGTGAGTGCCCGCCCACTGATTGATTTCCGCCCTGCCCTGGGTGTAATTGCCCAGCCTCTGAGACATTGTGCCCAGGATGGGCATGGTGAACCCCACCACGACACTCGTAGAGGTTTAAGCGGAAAAAACAAGCACAAAGTCAATGAGGGTTTACTAGATGTTGAGCTCCACTTAATACACAATATAAAGGAATACACATAAATGTAAACACGAGTCTCAACCAGGTGCTTTTCTGGCCTGAAATCTAGGTCATTGTAATACACCAGAAGTCACAAATGTTTTTTTTAATGTTTAAACTTTAATGTTGAAACTTTTTAGACACCTCATGTTGATATTAACAATACAAGGCAATCCACTGAATAAACACTATTATTCTGATGATTTGCACTAAATGCAGTCAGCCAGGCGTGAGGAGTATGAACAATAGCTGCTGATACTGATTCACAAACAAGCTTCCAAATGATCATCAGCGAGGGTGAGGGCAATATCTGGACTTCATTATGTGGGGAAGAGCCTGATTCACATAAGGTGGTTGATTTAAAACAGTGGTTTTTAACCTGTGGGCTGCAATTTTTTTTTTTTTGCAAATGATACGCAGTGCTAGCTAGTGGATTGGTTAATATGCTGAGCTATCTTTTTGATTACTAACTATTTAGCTACATAAGTCTGAGTGAAGCTGTTTTTTTTATGTACACATCATATATAGATGGTTAAAACAGGGTCTTTGACAACAAAAGAACCTGAAGCTGGACCATCTACAAGTGAAGCAGCCACTTTATCTCTTACTGCGAGAACTGAGAAAAGTTTTAGTTGAGTAACAAAAAGTGCCGTAAATTGTTAGGTTTTTCTGTTGTGTGATTGTGCAGTCAGTTTCACAGGTCACATGGAGAGTTACACTGTATTTAGTTTTAAACGGCATTAAAAAATATTGGAGGGGGGGGGGGTTGGGGTGGGTTAAATGGGCCTTGGGTTGCAAAAGGTTGGGAAACCTTGTTCTGAAAAATGCATTTTCTTATGTTTGGAGACACAGTAAGACCAGCAGAGGCCCTCAAATTCATTTGAATAGATGCAGCAAAAAGTGGGCGTGTCCAAACCTTTGACTGGATCTGTACCTGCATTAAATGGTTCATAAGTGTAAGCAGTTGCATTAAGATTTGAAGTTTTTAGGAGTATTGCCATGAAATGATATTAGAAACACCACCTGAGTGAAAACCGGTCAATGGCAAAACAGCATGAACACATGATCAACTATTCAACGCGGTAACCTGTAATTACCATCACAAGTGTTAGATACACAGAGAGAAATACACTCAAAACATTTTCAGTAAAAACAAAGCATAACTAAAACTAATCAGAAGGCTGTTTGTAGTGCCCTACATGAAAACACGAAAATGTTGAATAAAGCATCAGTGATAAAACACGGGGGGCAGCTAGATAAGTAAGAACCCTAGTAATTACAGCGATTCTCCAGGGGCCACTTCAGAATTTAAGACCAACATAGAACTTTGGATCGGTGGAAGAATGCGCTACTTTTTCGAGCCCCATTCACCTTTTAAAAACATTTGTTCATATTTTCAACTATTCAGCATTTATTTTGAACCTGAAAGTGTTTGATGGCTCCACAATCAACCATAACAAGTGCACAATTGATGGAAATCAAACGATCTGATCAGCTCATTGAAACTGCCCGTTGCTGCAGATTCATTCTGTATAACATCAGTAAGATCAGGCCTTTACAGCTGATTCAAAACTCTGCAGTCCGAGTTCAACCTGCCAAGCAAACTCATGTTAGTCCACTACTCCTCTCTCCATTGGCTCCCTGTAGCTGCTCGCACTCAGTACACTGACTCCGGCCTACAGGACAATCTCTGCATCTGCCCCCCCTTACGTTCAATCCAGTTTTCCAAAATACACTCCAACACGTTCACCGCGTTCTAGTGATGAATGTCACCTGGTGATTCAACTTCACATACTTCACACAACTTTGCATATTTAAGAAACATCTCAAAACATCTCTTCCACAGACACTAACTATGTACAACAAATAAATAAAGCAGCAGCTTCATCAGATAATGATCAGGTTTGATGATACTACTGCTTTCTCCTCAACTACAGACTTGTGTTCTCTTATTTTGTAGGTCGCTTTGGACTAAAGCATCTGCTTGGTGACAATGTAAATTAAGGTGGGTTACTGGATTCAGGGTGCTGAATTCAGGGCAGTTGTAGGCTTGTGTTTAGGAAAGTAGCCTTACAACCTGACTGTCTCTGGTTCCATTCCTGGTGCCATCAATTATTATGGTTGAAGTGCCATTGGGCACCATACGCAGGACTGGTCACCGCTTTGAGCATGTGTGCTCACTTCACTCGGTGTGTGTATATGTGTGTGTTTCACTGCAAGTATTGGTTAAATGTGGCGGACAAGTTCCTCTGTGTGTAAAAAGAGTACACAAAATAGTTTACCATGTTGTATAATAATTGGTTTCTCTTTAAGGATGTTGCTGAAGCTTAATAAACAGATCACTATAACTTTCCCCATCTCGTTTATATTTATTCTACCTCCATGAACATGCTCATTAGTTTAAAGTAGTGGACTTGTTCATTAGTTGAATTTGGCTGATTGGCGATCATGGTTTCAAGGACGGGCTGAACAAACACCTTAAATCTGAATGATTTTGATTTCAGAATAAAACCACGTGCTTTAATGAATGCAAGAGACATTCATAGAGCAACATATGAAAAATAAAAACAAGAAACTAGGAATGATTCTTGACTACAATAGAAAATAAGCCATTAGAGGGCCTACAGGGTTGTACACCCGACTTAACAACCTTCTCTCCAAGGCTTCATAGTGACACGGGCTGAAAATGAGAGCTGGGCTACAAGTGAGACTCTAGTGAGCAGATTTGCGTTTGTTCTGTTGACAGATGATCCAGTGGGCATAGGATTAGAAAAAACAATAAGAATAGAGTGAGAGACACACACGGACAGATGGACAGTTATATAGAAAAGCGAGAAATACATGGGGCGCGTGTGAGTTCCTAACCTCACATCTACATTGGTGCACTAGCCAACCCAAGCAACTCACCCCAATTACCACCTTCTGAAATCACTTCAAACAACTACACACCACATGAACATGACAAACTCTTTCCCTGGTGACTTTGTGCATGTGATGCTGGTTTGAAAACACTGTTGTTGTTTTTTTTTTTTTCTTTGTTTTTTTTTTTTTTTGTTTTGTTTTACCACCAAGAGAAATATTTTGTTAAAAAAGGTTTCTGGATTTTGTGGATGTCATTCTTGGTTTCTTGGGAAAACTTTTAACCTGTAACAAATGTCACCAGCACGTTCCGATCAAGCGAATAAGGACGGCCTGACAGTCACAAGTGCAAAGCAATGGTGCAATTCAGATCGTCGATAGACTCATTTCACATGACATTTCCAGGGATGTGAAAGCTGGGCGACGGTGTTCTGATGGATTACAGGAAATGTGTTAGACATAAAATTATGGTTTAACCCAAAATAAACTGCCTTAAAATGGTCACTGAGGCAAAGGAGTTATTTGTAAGCAGAAAATAATGTCATTAAGAATCATCGGGACCCATATTTACAGACAATATCCAACAATAAATCAACAATATCCACAATGCTGCAGTGAGTGACAATTAAAAACGGGTAGTTTCAGACCTTAAATCTGATCTGTCCAGCCGTAAAGTTATTGACAATAATGCACATCTATGATCACTTCACCCACCCACCTACCTACGACTGCATGAAAGACTATACAATAATTCAAATTGTGTACCATAATTGGACATACTGAATAATATAAACAGAGAGAGTATTTTTAATGAGCCCCATAACCCATTGCAGCTCATTCATTATCTTCCGCTTAATCCTGTACTAGGGTTGTAGTAGGGTACCCTATGCCCATCCAAGAAAAAAAAACGTCTCGGGCACTGGGCAGATACACCCAGGACAGGGCGCCAATCCATCGCTGGGCAAACACCCTATCACACAGCCACCTGGAATCCATATTGGTGAAATGTTGGAGGAAACCGAAGAACCCAGAGAAAACTCATGCGGATACAGGGAGAACATGGAAACTCCAACCAGATTGAGATTCGAACCAGGAATCTCCAGTGCTGAGAGGAGAATGTGCTCACCACTAAGCCACCATGCCGCCCACCTGTTGTTCAAATTTTTTTTCAATAAACAAATTTATAAAAATCAATCAAAACTTGTTTTTTTTTTTATTACTGTGTGTTTGTAACCATTTTATAAAAGCAATAGGACCCTCCAGTTGTGTATTATTGTAAATAAATCATCGGAAAAAGGTGTAATATACTCAAACACCTTTTTTCCATAATTAATTCACAATAATAAACGCCATCTTGAGTCGGGGAGCCGCATCAATAGTGCCACGTACAGTGTGCCATGCCAACACCCATGTACAGATTGTGAAGTGATCAGGTGTCCATTTTAAAAAAAGAAAGACTATATCAGTTCAGCAAGGCCGCCCTGCAGGACCGCACCGTCGCTAGTCCAACAGAAAATCAGGTTCTGTCCAGTAATTGTCGTGGTCACGGTTCTCCGGCTGTGTTATGGATAAAATGGTCCATCTGCATGACCATCAGACACTCCCGAGACCACATACCACGAAGAGTCCCAACAAGTTCGGTCTGAACGTTTGCAGCTCATATGGCTCCCAAGTTCCAAAGCATGACATCACATGAACCGTGCCTACCGACTTCTTTAACCTGCAGCTTAGCAGGAGATGACACCCAGCCAAAGGCTGCTAAGCAGAGGAGAAATGTTGCTTTTAACGATCTTTGATTGCAAAGGTCAGACATTTTTGATTACAGGGAGAAGCGTTCCATTAGGTGCTCATGTACATTTTCACGTCAAAAAGCTAAGGAAGAAGAAAAAGTGACAACGGGGGGAAAAGAAAAAAGCTAAGAGTAAGTGGCTGCCATATTCTGGTAAAAAGCCTGAGTGCATCACGTGATGACATGAGATGTAACCAAGCTTGTGATTAGTCTGCTGCCACTCTCCACTAGTCAGAAACTTGGAGCACGAACTAAGAAATGGAGTGGAAAATGAAGCATTACTATACAAAGAGAGAAGGTTCTCTCAATTCCCACAGCTCTCTGAGTGCACTCCATCTCTCTCCAGTGCTTGGTAAATACGTCTCAGGGCTAAAGCATGGTAAAAAAAAGAGACGCATCAGAAACAGAACATTGGCTTAAACTCTCAAACTTTGATACTAATGAGATTTACGAGGTCATCAAAAAGAATCAATTCAAAATAAATTTGTGTTTGTTACACAAAGGAACTAAAGAACATGTGAACTTAGCATTTTTTATGGTTAAGTAGCACAGTGGGGTAGTGGTTAGCAAGTCTGTCTCTCAGTGCTGGGGATCCAGGTTTGAATCTGGGTAATGTTTTCATGTTCTCGCCATGTCTGTGTTTTCTCTGGATTGTCCAGTTTCCGTCCACAGTCCAAAAACATCAAGGTAAGGTGGACTAGCTGCTCTAAATTGCCCCTATTTATAGTGTATATGTAAGTGACCGATTGGTGCCCTGTTCTGGATGCATCTGCCCAGTGCCTGAAATGTTCTCCCCGGATGGGCATGGGGAACCCTCCCACGCCCCAAGTCCATAGTATTAAGCAAAAGGTAATGAATTGATTCAGTCATTAAGGGCGGTACATTGGCGTAGTTAGTGGTTAGCATGTTTGCCTCTCAGTCCTGGAAATACTGTTTCGAATCCGGATTCAGGTGGAGTTTTTATGATCTCCCAGTACCCACGTTGATTTCCTCTGGGTTCACCGGTTTCATTCCACCAAAAAAGGATTTTGGGTAAATTGGTAGATTTTTTTTTATTTACTTTATTACTGTTTTGTGATCCACTTTGCCGACTGTACTCACACACCATGTGTCCTTCACATTTAACCCATCCGTGCAGTGAATTGAGGAGCCTTGTATGGCACCAAGGGAGCAACTGGGGTTAGGTGCCTTGCTTAGGGGCACTTCATCCATAGTACTTTTTGGGACCAGTAATCAAACCAGGGACCTTCATGTCGCAAGGCTAGTTTCTTAATTAACGACTGCCTCGTTTTAAATTGCCGTTATATAAGGTGTGTGTGTGTGTCTTTGCCCAGAAAGAGATTGGTGCCCTGTCCTGAGTATATTTGCCCAGCACCCCTGGATAGGGAACCTCCCTGCGACCCTAATATAGGATTAGATGAAAGATAATGGATGGACGTTCTTGTGTTGAGGCTACCAGATCCAACAGATAAATCAATCCCTTAAATCAGTAAAAACCCATTCTGGGTATAGAGTCCTAACAAAACGAGGTCTGCCTTTACCCAGAAAATGCTTTGTCCTGCACTCATCGCTCTCTACACACGTGAAAGTTCTCGATAAAAGCATTTTGCCTCTTATGTCTTTCGAGCCTTGATTTTTTATTAATAAACCCTAGCGAGTGCTTTCACCGCCAAGTGTGTATATGGAATCCCAGACGTGATGTATTATGCCAGGCTGCCGAGAACCCAGTGGAAAGCCTGGTCTCAAGACATTGATCTGTTTGCAGAAGGCAGGTTTTATCAGGGGAAGACGTGCAGCTGCTATGCCAACTCTAAAGCCCGAGGAGGAGGGAGAAAAAAAAAAAAAAAAAGAAAATCAATGAGAGATAAGAGCACAAGTGTAACACAATGATCTATGCTCTTCAGCATGATCCCTGTTTCTTAACAGCTGGCAAGCTGATACGCACTCAGACTTCCTGACACACACATAATGGGATGTACCCTAAACCCTCCTGTTGCATAGGAGCTGTCTACTGTAATGTCTGCTACAATAAAATCACACATCTCTAACAACTCTCCTGCTGAGGTCTGAATGCACTGTTCAATTTTATACAAGAGAGGGAGAGTAACTCTAATCCAAACTGCTATTTGCTTCTCCAACCTGTAACTGCATTCGCTTACTGTCGCCTGACGGCTGGAACAAAGGCTTTGCAGACAGCGTCACGAATACAGATAAAACGATTACAGATTTTGATGGTACGATTATAGTTTAAGAAATAATCACGATTATGTGATTCGTATGCAATACAGTGGCTTGCAAAAGTATTCATACCCTTGAACTTTTTCATGTTTTGTCACATTACAACCACAAACGTAAATCTCATTGGAATTTAATAGGAAAGACCACAAAGTGTTATACAACCGTGACATGGAACGAGTCAATACTTTGTGGAACCACCTTCTGTTGCAATTACAGCTGCAAGTCTTTTAGGGGACGTCTCCATCAACTTTGCACATCTAGTGACTACAAATTTTGTCCATTTCTTTTTGCAAAACAGCTCAAGCTCAGTCAGATTAAGTGGAGAGCGTTTGTGAACAGCAGTTTTCAGATCTTGCCACAAATTCTCGATTGGCTTGAGGTCTAGTCTTTGACAGCGCCAGTCTAACACATGAATACGTTTTGTTTTAAACCATTCCATTGTTGCCTTGGCCCCAGTCTTAAGTCTTTTACAGACTCCAACAGGTTTTCTTCCAAGATTGCCCTGTATTTGGCTCCATCCATCTTCCCTTCAACCATGACCAACTTCTCTGTCCCTGCTGAAGAGCAGCAGCCCCAGAGCATGATGCTGCCACCACCATATTTGACAGTGGGGATGGTGTGTTCAGAAGAATAAGCAGTGTTAATTCTCTACCACACATTGCGTTTTGCATTTTGCAAATGAAAGTGAAGAAAAATAAAACACACATCTGTGTCCATTAAAGTAAATATTCATATCTATTTTAAAGAAAAACATTTTTAATTGCGATAAATTGCAATTAATTGTCTCATTCCTAATAGCATTGTTCTTGTACTGTTACCTTAATACACCTTACTTTCATACGACAAAGGCTGTTCAATTAAAAGTCAAAGGAATATGTACAGAATAAATGAAAAGGAAGCGACTTCTTAGGTGGGCATCATGTTCTGTCATCTGACACAAGCAGCCTTTAGACAAAGTGAAGCTCATAACCGAATGGGTCCAATTGTAATTAATTAAAATGTCTAGTACCAAAGCATGATAATCCATCTGAAATGAGAGCCATGGAGACGCTCATCAGCAGGGCCACGATGCCGCAGCATGACTACATCTGGAGGGACGCGGCGAACACCAACCTGACAATCAGTCCTGTCAGGCAGACTTTTTTTTGGCTCTGTTTCCAGAAGCCCCCCATAAAGATTCAATTTACAGCCAAATTCACAAAGAGGTCAGAAGCAAATGAATTATTCATGGTCCGCAGATATGTGAGCTAATTGTGTGTAAACTAATTAGAGTGACATTTCTGCAGTTTCTGAAGAGCAGGGTCACGATTTTAGAGTTTTGTCTCAGCTATTATCTCACATCTGGAGGAAAATCAAGTTCATAGTGATGGAAGATAAAAAATAAATATGATGCTTCGAGTTAGAGTTTTTAAACCAATCGTATTATATCTGCGGTTTGAATATCAGGTTATATAAGTAGGTACTCAGAGGGAGTATTAGAATTGGGGGGGGGGGGGTCAAGTGACTAGAAAAGAATCAAACCACATAAAACCGTTGATTAAAAGCCAAAATTCCAAACCACTTTTGCCAAATAAATGTTTGCCAAAAATCACAGGAATATTGTGCGGTTTCTCAGGTTTCTTATTTATTATTGTAAACATGAAATAATATTATATTATTGAGAAAATGCCAACACAGGGTTTTGCCAAATATTACAAAAAATTAAATTATTTTGTGGAAATTAAAGGACCAAAAAAAATGTGCTTCTTAAAGTACATATTTCTGTCCATTTGAAAGAAAAACTGTTTTTTTCCTGTAAGGTATACAGAGAAGTAAATGTAACTATTTTTGTTTGTGCAATTTGCACCACTTGGTCCACATTTCTGTCTACCGGCATTATAACATTTTTCTTATAAAATGATAATGAAAATGGAAATGATAGGCACGCTCTTGAAATGACAAAAGCAGACGCACAGGGCTCAAGACTTTCTAGAGGGACGATGTGAGTGAAATTTGTGGACTGCCCATAATAATGAAAAACAAACTTCAAAAAACCCAACAGCTTTTTCACGTGTTGTTAGCTGTGAAAAAATGGTTCTATCAAAAAAAAAAACTCAAGGGCGAAAACGGGATCTTTCTTGAAGAATGTACAGGGAAATACGCCTATCCTCCAGTTTTATTATTGCAAAGCCCACATTCCTGATCTGTAACTAGGGGGTCTCTGCAATATCAGATGGCATCAAAAAAAAAAGAATGCTAGTTTGTATCCAAAGGTTCATCTTCTTATGTAATAAATGGATTGATACAACATATCCAAAGTCGAAATGTACACTGATCAAAAATAGCAGGAACACTGCTGGTGGTTAAATAAGATGAAGTGATTCATTTTGCCTACTGTGCTTACACACAGAGGAATTTGTCCTCCACATTTAACCCATCCGTGCAGTG
>JAOUQT010337479.1:0-13043 GCA_025769995.1 Xyliphius kryptos | reverse complement strand
GCCGTGTAACTGGACACAGTTGCACGCCGGTCCCAAGCCCGGATAAATGGGGAGGGGTGGAGAAAGCAATGGCAAACCACGCCACTATATGTGCCAAAATACTTGTGAATCACGGTTCATAAAGTGACCGAGGGTCGGCTACGACTGATCGGATAATCATCATCATGCACCAGTAATGGTCTTACTTTGGGTAGAGGATTGTCCTGTGTCTTGACGGACAGCTGGCCGGATCCTGTGGCTTAGTGTTGGTGATTTTTTTTTAGTCTACCAATTGACTTTGTTCCATGGCCTTCAGGATCATTTAATAAATGCAAATGACCATCTTACTGCAGCCAACCTCAGCAGCCATGACATTTTGTGAGAGGCTTTGCTTATGCAGCTCAATAATCCTAGTACTTTCAGTCAGTGAGCTTTTTGCTTTTGCTAACAGTAGGTCTTAACAGTGTAAATACTTGACAGGAAATGATATAGAATCCAAATTGTTGCACAGATTTTGGCTTTTAAATGCTACGAGTGCATATGCCAAGGTTTTATGTTTATATTACATGAGGTCATTTTAGAGACAACGTGACTTAAAAGCAACATTTATAGTGATAGACCTTTCAGATTCTCTTTTCTATTTCCCCAGAAATTAAAACAAAAACACGACAATCTAAAATGAAAAAATAGTAATACTGATATCACTTTAAATAAGGTACACGTTTCTCTCTGAGGACCTCACAATCGCTATACAAAAAAAATAAATAAAACAAGAGACCATCTCAAAGCTGCATGTCATGTCACTACGTAATATTGTACCAAGATCATACTCATCTGTACAGTATATTTAATGTACTGTAGTTTAAATACATAGAATATATACAGTATTTATAGTTTTAATAACTGCATTTTAAAAATTCCAGGTACAGTTTACAACAATTTAAATTCATTCTAAGGCAATATTGGGCTGTAGCTATTAAATCATATTGTGAAGGTTTGCCTAAAAAAAAAATTTACTCTTACCCTCAAATGATCTGAATTCCACACGTTGACATACTTCTGTCACTTTTAAGATATAACATACTGGATGAATAAATGATAAACAGAATCAATCATTTTAAATCACATTTCATTTATTCATTTTGACATTAATCAAGCAGCAGTCATATTGTTTCAGAGGATTAAACCATAAATATAATCTGTTTAATCTGTTAAGTGTTATTAACTGAGTTGCTGGCACTTGTATGCTTCGCTTCATATTTGGTTCATTTGTTTAGTACTATATATTAATCAGTCAATAGGAATGATCATATTTGAGGCATTTCCATACAGCTGTATGAATGGCAGTAATCACAATTTCATAACAGATCAATGACAACACTCTCCAGGTTTACAATTATATACAAAGACAAAATAATCTTATTTTTTATGTGTTTTGGTAATTATACAGCACATTAAAAACTACATTCATGGGTTGTTTCTCAGTGGCATTAAAAAATTTGGCTACGCAATCTTCAGTACTGACTCTTTCTTTTCATACCTTTGAATCATTATGTAAACTACTGTAAAGACCTGAGGATGTTACTTCAAAGTCATTATTGTTGTCGAGCAAAATGTCCTTTATTGAATCAATTACAGGTCTGAAAAAAGTCTCATATTCCTGCTAAGCACAACAGGTAACTTTAGTCCCCTTGCCGGTGCTGGGTGCCTCCAGGTCAACTGTTGTGCTCTCCCCCTCACTTCGCTTTTTCAGAATGGAAGGCACCACCATGTCAAAGAGTGTTTCGAACAACATATCTACATTGTGCCCCGTTTTAGCACTTGTTTCGAAGCACATGCGTTCAGCAGGCAAACAGGCATTTTCTTCCAGACCTTTGTAAAGCAGTATTCGTCCATACAGAGTCACAGCATCCTCCCTGTTCACCTGTTTGCGCTGTAAGTGAGCGGCTGGAGGAACAGCGCTTGCAGCTACTGCTTCGACATCGTCTTCCTTTGTATCTGAAGCCTGTACCGCTGGATCTGTTAGATCGGATTTGTTGCCGACTATAGCAAAGATGCAGTCTGCATTGGCTGTATCTGTCAGGGACAGGAAGCGCTCCTCCAGTTCCACAATGCTTTGATAGTTTGTCACATCGTAGGTGAGGACGACTGCAGATGCTCCGCGACAATACATGGAACCGAGGCCATGGAACTGCTCCCTACCTGCAGACATCATCCCAGGAAAACAAAAACAGGTTTGAGAAATTATATAAAATTGATTTCATAACAAAAAACACTAAACAAAACAGTGGTTACAAAGTTTAAACAAGTACAGCGATGAGTCTTTGTGGAAAAAAAAAATTCCTATAGCTTCTCTGTAAGTACATGTGTGGCTGTTTAAGGATGTGAAAGTAAGCTTTGTTCATTCTTTACCCCTTTAGCAAATTTGAACAGTACATAACATTGCAATATTAAACTACACGAGCAGTAAAAGGAAGTAAGTTATTAAACTCTGTTTACTGACTGTGCACTCTAATAAACACAAGTACCATATTGCTTTGCCTTGTAAATGTTAAATCATAAGCACTTATTATACAGACACTAACATACCACCATCATACAGAGCATTATAGCAAATCACAATATGTCCGATGCTCAATCCTCTACTAGGATTGTGGGGGGTTCATCCATGGGAGAACATTTCGGGCACGGGGCAAATAGACCCAGGACAGGGTGCCAATCCATCGCTGGGCACACACACACAGACACACACTATCTATATACAGTATATAAAGAAATAAAATTTAAATTGGAGGATTTTTTACTGTGGGAGGAAATCCAGAGAAACCCCACACTGACACAACACGAAAACCCAGCTTTGGATTCGACCCTGTATAACTTACCAACAGTAGAACAACCCTAAACACACAATCAAATAGTTAAAAAAAAAAACACTAAAATTTGATTTTTGCAACAGCCCAGTCAAAGTTGAGACCTCAACTTAATACTGTGGCTTGACAATAAGCAAGCTGTGAATAAGCCAATACCCACAACCTCATTGATGTGAAACACCGATAAAGTCACACAGACAATGACTGTTTCAAGTCACTGCTGCTAAACGTGGTTCCATAAGCAAATAATTTACAAGTGCTCACTTATTTTTCCACACATATTTTACATTCCAGCATGATTTTTGTTTAATAATTAACAGTGTAGAAGGGAGGAAAACACACACACACATACAAACATACATTCATATACACACACACACACACACACACACACACACACACACACACTCAAAATACTTGCAAGTTTCCCTCTTTTTTGAAAGAAAAACACAAAATGTCATGCAATTCACAATTACAATTAATTTAAGTGTATCAGATGATTTTTACAGAACTTAAATGTTTGTATTAAAACCTATTTTTGTATAGAGGCTTATTTTGAATATGGACCTGTTATCAGCAATTCTTAGTCCTCTGCCTAAATCTCAGTTTAGTATCTGAAACATTAGCAGTTGTTGGCTTACTTACAGGCTCAAAAAGTCCAAGAGGAAACAACTTTCTTTAGAGAGCTGTCAGTTCATTGTTGTGTGAAGAAAGAAAGGCTACTCAATGTGAGATATTGCAAAGAAACTAAAAAAATATATTGCCATGCTGTTAACTACTCCCTTCAAAGAGTGACACAAACTGGCTCTAACAAGGGCAGAAAAAGCAGTGGAAGGCCCCGATGCACAACTGTGCAAGAAGATAAATATCTTAAGAGTTTGAAGCTGACAGCTGCACTAAATGGAACCCGTCAAACACCAGTGTCCGCATCAATGGTTTAAAATGCGGTGTACTGGCCAATTAAAGAACGTGTTGGGCCAGTGGGAGGTATGGCTTTTTCTTGCCAATTTTGCCATGAAGTACAGCATCCTGAAGTCTGTTGATGCCAGACCAATACAAAAAAGAGATTTTTAGACATGTTGGCCAACTGAAAGTATGAACATGAAGAGAATGAGCAGGACCAGGTTGCTCTAATGGTGGCCTTTAGCTCTTCTGAATTGTTGGGTCTGCCGCATCTTCCTCTTCACAATATCTCTTTAGTTTCTTTAGTATTCAGGTCAGGCCAGTTTGCTGGCCAATTAAGAACAGGGATGCCATGGTCCTTAAACCAGGTACTGGTAGCTTTGGCACTATGGGCAAGTTGGAAAATTAAATCTGTATCTTTATAGAGTTGATCAGCAGCCGGAAGCATGAAATGCTCTAAAACTTCCTGGTAGATGGCTGTGTTTACCTTGGACTCCAGCAGATGACATGACAGCCCAAACCATCATTGACTGTGAAAATTTTACACCAAACCTTAAGCAACGTGGTGGTTCTTGAAGCACTAACTCGAGCTGCAGTCCACTCTTTGTGAATCTCCCCCACATTATTGAACGGGTTTTGTTTCACAATCCTATCCAGGTTGTGGTTATTCCTATTGCTTGTACACATTTTTCGACCACATCGTGTCCTTCCCTCTGCCTTTCTATTAATGTGCTTGGATACACAGCTCTGTGAACAGCCAGCCTCTTTAACAATTACCATGTGTGTCTTGCCCTCCTTGTACAAGGTGTCAATGGTCGTCTTTTGGACAACTGTCTAGTCAGAAGTCTTCCATATGATTGTGTGACCTACAAAACTAGACTGAGCGCCCATTTAAAGGCCTTTGCAGGTGTTCGGAGCTAATTAGCTGATGAGTGTGGCACCAGGTGTTTTTAATATTGAACCTTTTTACAATATTCACTGCCACTGGTTATTCAGTCAATTACACACTCATCTATGGCCGAGTTGTCTCACAAGCACATGACTTCTGCCTTTTGGTTAAGTGCTAAAAGTGGCAACACTTCAGGCCAGCTGTCAAGAAATAAATTCCACGGGAAGTGACCTTAGAAATCTTAATGTAAAACAAGATCAACATTTTTTTAATTTAAACTAGAACCATTCTGAATGATTAGCATGTGAAGAAAAGGCCATAAGCAACAAGAAATTGCATGTTATTTTTGTCTGCTTACATGGGGAACTTGGAGTCCCCATGACATCTCACTTGAAACCTCATTGAAAAATCCATGTGGACGTGTGCAGTGTTGCTGCATTGTGCAATTTGAACTCATAATGTCACTTTGTAGGCTGCATCATATGACTTGCTACTGTGTGGCAGATAAACAGAATGCTTGTTCAAAGATTACCAAAACAAAGAGCACAAGCACAAACTGGATCCTCATAAAGGGCACACGCTGACGCCTTAGGCACAAAAATTATTTTACTTAACCAAAATTAAACTGTTTGGAAACATTTACCTTTTTTATAGTGCTGGTCTATATTTGGATTATGAAGCATGTCAGTTAATCAGCTGTAACCATCATTACTTTATTGTTTCTAGTTCCTGGAAAAAAAACGGTTTCTAGATTTGCATATTTTTTTAACATACTGACTATGTCTCTGTTAATTAGTAATCAAGGCAAGGCACTGTCCTTTTTTTAATGTTGTGAGAATGTCTCAAAAAAATAAAAAGGGGCCCCCGCCCTGGAGGGCGACACGGATGGCTTAGTGGTCAGCACCTAGGGATCCAGGTTCGAAGCCCTTGTACTTACATGTTCTCTGTGTGGGCTTTATCCACGTTTCCGATTTTCTCCCATAGTCCAAAAACTTGGATTCAAAGTGTGTTTGTGTCAGTGTGGGTAAGCATGTGCCCAGCGAAAAATTGCCACCCTGTCCTGGCTGTATTTGCCAGGGCTTGAAACGTTCTCCCCTGGATGGACATGGGTGACCCTCATAGAGATGGTTTTAACAGGGTGCAGTAAGTGGACCCAGTATCTAAACTCTGGCAGCAGTGCTGTGTTTAAGTCAACTATACCAGTGCAACACATAATAATAAATACTATTAATGCAGAAAATCATTCACAGCCTGACCTGTGGTGGTCCTTACCATTAGAGAACAGAGAAAGGGAACTAAGAAATTATGTCAGTTAACAGAAGGACTACAGTCTCTAATTACATTAGGTATTAAGTGCATTTATATGGTAAGATGAACTGATTCAATGGACAATGGGTGCAAAAACATTGTGTAGCTAACAGAGTGGAAAATGATTGTTGCAAGTCTGATCTTTAGTAAGTCTTTCATTCATTCATTCATTCATTCACTCATTATCTTCCGCTTAATCCTCTTCTAGGGTTCCCCATGCCTATCCAGGGGAGAACGTTTTAGGCGCTGGGCAAATACACAAAGGACAGGGCGCCAATCTGTCGCTGGTAACACACTTGCACGCGCACACACACACACTATATTGGGGAATTTAAAGCAGTCAATTTACCTTGAATCCATGGTAAATTTTTTTACTGTGAGAGGAAACCAAAGAACCCGGAGAAAACCTACGCAGAGACGTGGAACATGAAAAAAACAACCAAAATCCCCAGTTCTGAGAAGCAAACATGCTTAGAAAGCCTTAAAATATAAAAATAAAACTACCATAAAAACACTTTGTGGGCAAATCTAACTATGTGTCATAAATCAGTAGCTTTTATACCTTTAGCAGCAATAATCTGAAGTGACTTTATTAACCTCTTACATCATTCTGGAGGAGTTATAATCCATTCTTTTTAACAATGTGGCTATAGTTCATTACGGTTTGTGAGAAATGATTTTTGCCCTTCCACAGCATTTAAGTTAGGGTGAGTTAGACATTTTGATGTAGATTTATTGCCGTGCATGATTGAACGATCCTTTAGCAGTATAAACTTTTAGCCAATCTAAAGCTGTAAGCTAGATGACATCACATTTTACAGTATAATACAGTGACATACACAAGATTTCATGGTTGGCTTAAATACTATTAAATACTACTACTGTACCTAAGAGTTGATTTATTATGTTTGCTCACATTTGTTGACGATCAATTAATTCACAGTAAATGATTAGCAGTAATCAAATGTTACCGACTACTAAAGTTACAAATACCGATTTGATCTGAATTGCTTCCTAAAATTCCAGATTTGATATAAAAAGTGAAAACACAAGTACCATAATGACTAATGAGACATCCCACAGTGTGTTTCAAAAGCTTTCAGGTGGAAGTTTGAATAAATGTGCTGAAGCACTGCCGGATTGGAATGATACATGTGTAATGACCCAGCGCAGATCACTTAATGATGCTGGCTTAAATACACTCACACCTGCTCCAGTTCCAATATTCATTATGAAAGCAGATGTTACTCTGTAACAGCTCTGATGTGGTTGCTAATTAAAGATGTGTCAAGGGCACACATTACATTTGAGTCATAAAGAACTAAAAAGATTAAAGTAAGAGTTATGCAATATAGAAATCATTGTTATACTTTAAAGCAATGGTAAAGTCTGTATGTATACCATATTGCCAAAAGTATTTACTCATCTGTCTTCACAGTGACTTGAGTGACATCCCATTCTTAAATCATTGCATTCAGAAAGCCTGTGACTCCACGCCAAACTTGTTCATCCATGACTTTATGAACCTTTGTTTGTGCACTGGTACACAGTCATGCTGAATCAGAAAGAGGCCATCAAAAAAACTGATCCCCAAGAAATTAAGAGAATAAAATATTAAAATATCCAAAATCTCTCGGTATGCTCAATCATCACGTTTCTTTTACTGGTACTAAGAGACTGTAAGACCAAACCCCTGAAAGAACACCACCACATCAAACTTGGCATAAGCTCCATTTTTCTATCAACCCCAAACTCAGACCAAACATCATATTACCAGACAGAAAATCATGTTTTATCACTACAGAGAAAACGTCTCATGGTACCACGCTGGTATTTCTTTAACAAATGTGTTTAGAAGGAGGTTCTTGTCTAGGTGTTTGAGTTTGTACACCTGTAGACATTAACATCATTTTATAACGGGTAGTTCCGGTCCTTAAATCTGAGCCGTCTAGCCGTGGCATTATTTTCAATAACTCACACCTCTGAGCGGTTCACATATATCTAGTTTTTTATATCATATAAATGTACAAAAAAATATATATATTTTTTTTCCGATGTTTTTTAAAAATTGATCTTTGTCATTTTGCCACTAGATGGCACTTTTAACTGCTAAAGAAACCGGAAGTCTTTTTCATGCATTAGGGTTCATTTGAAAAAACGGACTGGATGATGTGGGGGAAAGAGAGTTTATTAGCAATGTTTTAAGTCTTTAAGTCAACCGTTTGTGAATCAAACTTTGTTTTCCTTATTAAAGTGCGTTAGTAACCGTTTTAAAAAAGCAATGAGGCACTCAAGGTTGTGCATTATTGTGAATAAGCCACTGGAAAGTGGTGTAAAGGCACTGTTTCCCATGAATTATTCGCAATCTCATGTCTCTGTCTCTCGTCTTATTGCTTTAATACACACTGCTCAAAAAAATAAAGGGAACGATTAAACAACACAATGTAATCTCCAGACCTCCATGGGATAATAATTTTGATTTACATTTTGATAATTTTTATGTTATTTAGTTCTCAATGCATTCCACTCTCTACCAAAGAAAGATTTTCAACTGAATATATCTAAATATCTTATTCATTTAGATCTTAGATGTGTTCTTTTAGTGTTCTCTTTATTTTTTTGAGCAGTATATTTATATATACACTGGAGATCAAAATTAGCACAAAGTGTGTGATACTCAGGGACATGGCCAAGGTAAGGAAGGCTGGAAAACGACCACCTTTCAACAAGAAACATAAGATTAAAACATCAAGACTAGGCCAAGAAAGGTCTTAAGACTAATTTTTTTAAAGGTTTTATGGACTGAAGAAATGAGAGTGACTCTTGATGGGCCAGATGGATGGGTCCGAGGCTGGATCAGTAAAAAATTGTGGGACTTTTTAGGGTTGAGGATGGAGTGAAGTTCCACTTCCAGACCTACTGTCAGTTTCTGGAAGACACCTTCTTCAGGAAGTGGTACAGAAGGAAGTCAGTATCGTTCAAGAAAAACATGATTTTTATGCAGGACAATGTTTCATCACATGTATCCAAATGCTCCACAGCGTGGCTGACCAGTAAAGGTCTAAAAGAAGAAAAAATAATGACATGGCCCTCTTGTTTACCTGATCAGAACCCCATAGAGAACCTGTGGTCCCTCACAAAATGTAAGATCTACAGGGAGTGAAAACAGTACACCTCTCTGAACAGTGTCTGGGAGGCTGTGGTGGCTGCTGCACGCAATATTGATGGTAAACAGATCAAGCACCTGACAGAATCTATGGTTGGAAGGCTTTTGCGTGTTAATTGGACAACAATTAATAAGTCATTAACATGTGGGAAGCACATTGGCTTCCTACCACAGGCCAAAAACACAAATTCAAGGTAAATTAAATGCTCTAAATTGCCCCATTTAGTTTGTGTATGTGTGAGCGAGTGTGTGCCCAGCGATAGATTGGCACCTTGTCCAGCACCTAAAACGTTCTACCCTGGATGGGCATGTGAACCCCACTACGACCCTAGTAAAGGACTTAAGTGGAAGATAATGAATAAATGAATTAATAAACAAAATGCTACTGTGAAAACTCCACAAAATCACATTTGGTTCTATTTTAATTGTTAAGGTTATGCTATTAGCACGGCATCATTGCTGCTACGCTTAATACAAATTAGTTTTTTTTTATACATTTTCAAAATTATATTCAAATATAAAAAGATGTGAATAAATTGATTGTTTCTTAGAGGCTAAGTATTTATTGTTTCATTTAGAATAATTATTTAAGAGACTGTAAGAACAGTTTTTACAAATCTCTGCTGTCTCCTACAATCTGGCTAGAAAAGGGTTTATAGAACAATCATTCCGCTCTGACATCACAAGTACTGGCAGTACAGTCAAAGGTTTGAACACACCTCCTTTTTGCTCCACTTATCTTAAAGATAGACTTTGTGGTTCTGCAATCAGTGCTGCACTAAAACATTCTCACATCGGTGTCACTGTGTTGCAGAACTGACAATAAACCTTCCTTATTATTTCTTTAGTTCTGTGATGGTCCTGACCCATAGAGAACAGAGAACCAACAGGGGGCTAACAAGACAGAAAACAGACTACAGTCTGTGATTGTAAAACTACAAAGTCCATCTATATGGTTAGTGCAGAAAACAAACAGTAGAGCAAGAAGGGGGGGGGGGGTGTCCAAACTGTTGATTGGTACTAAAATTAGACACAAATTCCAAAGTTTTATTTTACACGATTACATATTAACACTAAAAGATGAACTCTGGGGGTGTGTTGATGTTCGGAGAACCATTAAATGTGTACCAGATAAACTATGAAGCCAATTACAAGTTTCATTCAAAGGTTTAAACCCAATGTTTCTGCACATTCAGTAAACATAATTACGCAGTGTTTACCTGAGACACAACCATTTACCTGGATATATGCAACAGTAATGAATTAGAAATAACTGTGACCACTGAAATCGAGCAATTATGACCAAAAAATAGCTATGCAATCAGAATTAGGGAGGCAAATTTCGACGATTTGAGTAAAAACAATGAATGTTAATGCTGGCTTATCTGTCTGTGCTAGCTCTAACAGGCTGTTAGATCTCCATGTCCAACAGCCCGGTGTACAGCCTGTTCTGCATGTACCTTTATCAGACAGGAGAGTTACTGCTACACACAGGGCTGCAGTTATGGCGCGGAGGACCAACTTTGTTTCCATGCATTCCGATGTTGTTCCCGATGGCAAAACAACAATTCTACCAGTGAATAACTGGTCTTACCATTGCACCACGCGTGCGGCACCGCAGTAAAGCTGGAGCCTGCACGGAATAACAGCCACATCGAGCTCAGCGCGCAGTTTATGAACAACAGGAAGAGATCCGCCGGTGTAATCTGGGTTCCAGTGGAGTACTAACGCTCAGCCAATCACCTTCAAGAACGCAAATCCCCCAAGACTCTATTGGAGCATAGAGCAGATACGGAACCGATTCGTTGCGTCTTTTCTTTGCGTCACGTGCTAGGGCGAATCGAGCTTCAGAATCGACTCTTTTCGGAGAGTGTTAACAATGAATCGATTCCGTGGGACTATTTAATAGAAACTGTTTACTTCCTTTTTTTTGCCAAAGCCAAACTGGCTAAAGTTCAGCCACATGAACCACTTTCACACATATGTGTGTAGTTAATAGTAAATAACAGCCGAGTTTTGATAAGCAGCAGTGTAATAAACACATAATCTATTTTGCCTACAGTGTTTACACACAGAGGAAATTGTCTTCCACAGTAAAACACACACATACCAGTTGAAGTGAGCACACAAGAGGTGGGCAGCTTTGTAAATGATACCTGGGGAGCAATTGCCCAAGGGCACTTCAGCCATAGAGCTTGTTGGGACTGGGAATCAAACCGGGAACCTTTAGGTTGCAAGGCTGCTTTTTTAAGCACAAGCACATTTGCCACAATGACTACATGTCTTCTGTCAGAATTAGATTTATTTTCTATATATATACTCAGGGCAGCGTGGTGTCATAGTGGTTTACATGCGCTGGGGATTCTCAGTTCAAATCGCAATCGAGGTGGAGTTTCCATGTTCTCCCCGTATCTGCATGGGTTACCACGCTTTCCTCCAACATTCTAAACGCATGGATTCAAGGTAAAAGGACTGCTCTAATTGCCCCATATAGTCTGTGGGAGAGTGTGTATGAGATTGTGTGCCCTGTGATAGATTTGCACCTTGTCTTGGGTGTATCTGCCTAGTAACTAGATCTAGAACCCCCTGTAACCCTGGTAGAGGATAAGTGGAGGAAAGAATGAATACTGACTTGTGTTTTTCTCTTATTTGTGAGTCGCTTTGGATAAAATCGTCTGCTAAATGACTAAATGTAATGGTGTATTGTTTATTATCAGGTCTGCAGTGACACCAATGGGGTGAGGGGGTTTTAGTGCAGCAATGCTGCTGTGGCTTCATGTAAACACCTCAGTGACACTGCTGGGATAGGAATAATGCACCAACCAAATAATACCTGCTCTGTGGCGATACTATTAGGGTCCTGACCATTACATTAAAAAGTAAAGGGGACTAACACAGTATGTATCGTAGTCTACAAACAGATGGATTACAGTCTGTAATTGTAGAACTTCAAAGTCCATCTTTACGGTAATTGGAATCAATTAAATGGACAATAAGTGGACCAAAACAAGTGTCCAAACTTTTGACTGGTATCAGTTAAATCAGCTTGCCTTGGTTTCCAGTGTTGGAGTCAAATAATGAATCAAATGCAGTGAAGGAATCGGCCTCATATCGGCTCCTTTGTACACACGCTGTTACACTAAACACGACGTGTGGATTATCGTGTACATTGCCAGTCGGTTTGTTTCGGCCCGATAAGTTTCATATTTTCAATAGAAATGACTAATACAGTTGTGTATCCTGTTTGACCATTTAGCTCCACTCTCGCGGCTCCGCCCTCATCTGTCTGTGTGCTTCCTGTGAGAGCTGCAAACTTTTAATAGTTGAACTTGAACTTGGAAGCTTTAAAACGCTGACTCGCCTTTTCTGTTCTCATACGTTCCGCATTACAGCTCTTCTCTCGCACTCTGATTTCTAACCACACGTCATTCATGGACGCTTTAAACTCATAATGTTCAGGTTTTGCGGCGGTCAGACCAAAACACTTTCTCCTTCTTCGTTTTGTTCTAATGTAATTAAATAAAAGTGAACCGTAAGCTGGCGGCCGCTGCTGCTTATGGTGGGAACCATGGCCGAAACCTCAAAGAAGCTCAAGAAACCCGATGTGAAAATTGTCATGCTGGGTGACATGAACGTGGGGAAAACATCTTTACTGCACAGGTACACCGAAAGAAAATTCAAGGACACCGTGAGCACAGTCGGAGGGGCGTTCTTTCTAAAACAATGGGGACCCTACAATATCTCTATTTGGGACACTGCAGGTAGGTCAGTTCTGACTTTCTGTACTACTGAAATAGCGACGGATACCACGTGCTTAGGGTGGAAAAAGACTTCGGTTTTCTTCATTACATTGTTCTACATCATGTATTTCAAATAGTTAATTTAATATTTACATAATTTATTTGATGAACAATGCGATAAATACACT
>JAOUQT010337471.1:0-13044 GCA_025769995.1 Xyliphius kryptos | reverse complement strand
AGGAAACCGGAGACCCCGGAGGAAACCCACGCATACACGGGGAGAACATGCAAACTCCACCCAGATAGGGATTCGAATCGGGAACCCCCAGCGCTGAGAGGCGATCGTGCTACCCACTACGCCACCGTGCGGCCCAGATGCAGTTATAGCTTCTATTTTTTATTTATTTATTTTTTAACTTATGTCAAGTGGGATAGTTCTGCTTATGTTAGTTTTTATAATTCCAACTGAATTACTGTCAGCATCAAATTATCAAACTTTTACTGGGTGTGGTTACAACAGGGAAATCCAAAAACATTTAGTATAGAACTTAAAGCGGTAAGCAAATACCAAAACCTGCCATTTTAATAGTGATCGTAAATGCAAGAAAAGGGTTTATAGTCTTTGCTTACCTTAAGTGAATGTACAGGCCCCTTCAAAACTATTGAAATTGTGAGGCCAGTGTTATAGTTGAATTATTTGACATGGAATGTCTTTGTGATTAAACTTAAACAAATGTAGAAGCCAGAAACAAACAAACTGAAGACAAAATCTGCTTCAAACTGAAAAAAAATGGACAAAAATAATCTTGAATTTCCTCGACTCCGTTGGAATAAAGACTAAATTGTACTTTTGTAATGAGTCGTCTATGTATACACTACAACCCACCCTTTGCCATGAGCAAGGCCGAAAGGTAATTCATGGCTTTAAAACAAATAAACCAACAGTTTGTAGAGTGATTTTAGGTTTTAATTAGTTTTTTTCAAAGTAATTTTTAAATAAACACATTATAAATTACATTCACATTAAATTAAGATATTAAGCAGATGATTTTATCCAAAGCGACTAACAAGTATCCCAACTTGGTTGAGATCAGAAAACAGGGTTGATGCAGCACCCAGGAACAATGAGGGTAAAGGGTCTTGCTCAAGGTCCCACATTGGTAACTTCAGTGGACCTGGGATTTGAACCCACAGCCCTTATTAAATTAAATTATATTGTTTTTGTGACACAATATAGCACTCGAGGTTGTGCATCACTGAGAATAAATAATTAAGGTGTAATGGCACTCTGATATGCAATGTTTTTTTTGTTTTTTTTTATTTGTTTATTTTTTTTCATTATTATTCACAATAATATTAAAAAACACCCTTATTGCTTCATCAAATCATATTAAAGCAGTAAACTTATCCACATGTTCATATTTGCTGTGCATTTTAAGATTTAAAAAAAAAAATAAAAGAAAGAATTTAACTCCCTTGTGTTGCTTTTGTTTTTAGGGAAGTCTTCGTCCAGAAGAAGCCCTACAGTCCCTTACCATCTACGAAGGCAAATTTGGGCGGCTGAAGGACGACAGAGAAAAGTGTGCAAAGGCAAAGGAAGCGCTGGAGTTGACTGACACTGGCCTGCTGAGTGGCAGTGAGGAGAGAGTGCAGGTATAATAATCATGACCTAATGATTTATTTATTATGATGTGTTAGTCTGGTTCGTGCTACAGTGTGCACTTATGTAATGTTAAAGGTTGCACTTGAAGAGCTGCAAGATCTCAAGGGTGTATGGTCAGAGTTGTCCAAAGTCTGGGAGCAAATTGATCAGATGAAGGAACAGCCATGGGTTTCTGTTCAGCCCCGCAAGGTAAGAATGTGGCGAGTGCTCATTTTGTTGTTATAAAAAGTCATTATTTTATGTTTTGCTCATTGACGTATGATCTTTTCATAGCTTCGTCAGAGTTTGGATGGCCTTCTGAATCAGCTGAAGAACTTCCCTGCGCGTTTGAGGCAGTATGCCTCCTATGAGTATGTACAGAGGCTGCTTAAAGGATACATGAAGGTCAGCAAATGTGCCTTTTTTTATTAGTATTCTTTTAAACCATTTAGAATTTTTATTTCCACAGTTTAAGAATGTACCTTTAGGCGATAACCATTCCATAGACCACCACTGTACAGGCATTACAACCCGTTTTCTAAGGTGTTGGGGGGGGGGGGGAATATGTAAAGCAGGGTCAGGGTCGCGATTTACCCTAGTGCAGCAGAGTACCATTTATAAATAGAGCACAAAAAGTTAGGGTGTGATGGGAAATCGTGTGCTGGGATGCTAGGAGCAGCCCTGCACCCATTACAAACTGGAGAGGTTTGTGAAAAAATTCTATTTGGCTTGGTCTACTAATAGTGTAGCCTGTGCACCACTTTAAATCGCATCATCTGAAGTCTGGCAGCAAATGTGCATTTAAAGGTAAAAAAAAAAAAGTACTAAACTTTTAACAATTTTGGATCTCTGTACACACCTCACTTAACAGGTAAACATGTTGGTTATTGAACTGAAATCTGAGGCGCTAAAGGATCGTCACTGGAAGCAGCTGATGAAGCGACTGCATGTCAACTGGGTGCTCTCTGAACTGACTCTGGGACAAATCTGGGATGTGGACCTGCAAAGGAATGAGATGGTGGTAAAGGATGTGTTGTTGGTGGCACAGGGAGAAATGGCCCTGGAAGAATTCCTTAAACAGGTACCTTAATCTATTTTTAATTATTATTTTTGGTTTAAAATAATTTTTGTAACTTTATTTCGGCCCTTACTGAGGCATAACCCATTCTCCTCTATTAGATTCGAGAAGTCTGGAATTCCTACGAACTTGACTTGGTCAACTATCAGAACAAATGCCGTCTAATCCGAGGATGGGATGATCTCTTCAACAAGGTTAAGGAGCACATCAACAGCGTGTCTGCTATGAAACTGTCACCATATTACAAGGTAGGTGTTTTTCTCAGCAGGTTTCATCTACCTCAATGGAGCTTTTAAAAGTGGTCATTTGTATACTTCACTGAAAATAAGTAATTGTTTAATCTTATTTGAATTGTTAGAGTATTTCATTTAAACTTAATAGCTAATAAGTAAAATACAGAACAGTAAAACCTTGTTTTTTGTTGCTAATCTGTTTGCAATTACTGAAATCTGAAAATGAAGGCAAGTTTTTTCATTAAAATCGATGTAAATCCAATTAATTCATTCTAGAGACTCCAAAATACATACCCAACACATTTTATAGCAAATGGATGTAATGATTAATACTGAAAACAGAACAAAGTAATTATATAAAGTATTAAAAATAAATATAAAAGGCTAATGTAAATAGTAAATGATCATTTTACAGAACGGCATTTACAACTCTTACCATCTAACTGTTTTTGATTCAAGTTAATGCTAACTTTATCATCTTCAATATCTGTTTTGTAAGCATGTTTACATGTATCCTACATTTTGATACATTATTCTTTATCGCTTTTTTTTTTTTTTTTTTCTTTTTTTTTACAACAAATGGAACTTTACCGTGGATGGTGACTTTCCCAATTTTAGCGATCTTAATGTCGCTCTCGTATTTTTTAAAATGATTTTCTTCTTTAACTCGATCATGTTTCTGCTCTGGGTTGCTGACTCTGGAAACTTATGGTTCCATGATGGAGCTAACAGTAAAGCATTAACTTTACTTTTACTTAGCAAGTAATCACTCAAAAGGGACAGTAAGATTTGTGCATTGAGCACATCATGTGAAAATGTCGATAAATGTCAAAAATCGATAAACATCAAAGCCGATAACATCCGAAGTTCACCAAAACTGAAGTTCTACTGTATTTAAATGTATTACTAATGTACATGTACAATACCTGTCAAATGTTTTACTACTTGTCCAATTTATCAGTTTTACTTACTGTAAAGATGGACATAGTAGTTCTACATTTCCAGCCTTTAGTCCACCTGTTATTGGAGTACTGTACATACTGTTAGTCCTGTACATACTCTGTTCTTTAACAGGACCCCAATAGAACCGCCACATAGCAGGTATTATTTGGTCGGCGTTTTATACTTATTCAAACTAAAAAAAAGGCAGGGTACTGAGAACATGAAGCTCTACAACTATTTCTCATTTTACAACAACGTGAAGTGATTGTCTGGTAGTTATGTCTAGAGTGCACAGTGAATTGAATGCAGTGTAAAAAAACACAATCAGATCAGATTTGTCTGATTCAATTAAATTTCCTGTTTCCCTATATATAATTTCTTAAATAGAAGAGGGACTGAACATGCAAAATATCCAAAGAGCAATTACAGACAAGTCTTTAATTGTAAAAGTAAAAGGTGCATCTCTATGGTTGGTAGAACCAATAAAATCAACAATGAATATCGAAATGAGGGTATAAGTCTTATTTTTAATGCAAGTTTCACAACTTGTAAATAAAATAATTTTTTTTTTTTAGGTTTTTGAGGAAGATGCCCTGAGCTGGGAGGATAAGCTGAACCGTATCATGGCTCTGTTTGATGTCTGGATAGACGTGCAGAGGCGCTGGGTATACCTTGAGGGTATTTTCACTGGCAGTGCAGATATTAAGCATCTTCTTCCTGTCGAGACACAACGCTTCCAGAGGTGAACTTGAGCTATTTTTTGTGTATTGTTATGTAACGAAATGGAGTATTTCAGTTTTTGTTATTAATCATGGATTTTTTGTTTTATTTTACATTAACAGTGACTGATAACATATCAATGTCTCTGCTTTGTTTGTAGCATTAGCACAGAATTCCTGGCTTTAATGAAGAAGGTAACAAAGTCTCCTTTGGTCATGGATGTTTTGAACATCCAAGGTGTTCAGAGATCTTTGGAGAGGCTTGCAGATCTTCTAGGCAAAATCCAAAAGGCATTGGGAGAATATCTTGAAAGAGAGCGCTCCTCCTTCCCCAGGTCTGCTGTTTGTACTTCGCAGTTTAAATGATGAAACGCCTAAGATGCTTATCAAATTTGTTCTTTGTTTTGTTTTTGTTTTTTTTCTCTAGGTTTTACTTTGTCGGTGATGAGGATCTACTGGAGATCATTGGCAACAGCAAGAATGTGGCCAAACTGCAAAAACACTTCAAAAAGATGTTTGCTGGTGTTTCCAGCATCCTCCTGAATGATGACAACACCGAAGTCTTGGGCATCTCCTCACGAGAAGGAGAAGAGGTACGAGGTTTGGGTTGATCGTTGAGGTTTAAGGGTTCTGTTACATCGTTAAAACACTGTTTTCCTTCTTAGGTTCTTTACAAGACCCCAGTATCCATCACCGAACACCCGAAGATAAACGAGTGGCTGACCCTGGTGGAGAAGGAGATGCGTGTCACACTGGCCAAATTGTTGGCCGAAGCCGTGACTGAGGTTGCAGCCTTTAACAAAGGCACCTCTGTTGATCTTGGCACCTACATCAACTGGATTGATAGATATCAGGTAACTGCAGCATGTGATATTTACTGTAAGATAAGAAACTCTAGAACGGGTGTGTCCAATACGTTGATCGCACAGTGCATGTTGGTATATTGCAGTGGAACACCATCATTTTTGAGATGAAACTGACAGTGAGTTTTTATTGATTGATTTTGTCACGTCAGGGTTCACATTGTCTTTAGAATTGATTTGGATACCACATGCCATGCCGTTAGCTTATGGTTTATGTTTACATTTAATTATGATATTATAAGTGTAAGAGTAAAGTTTTTATATGTTGCATATACAGCAATAAATGTGTATGTGGCACGTTATCTTACAAATATCAGTCCACCCTCACTGATCCTTTGGTAGCCTGCCTGAGAATTGGCATCAGCAGCTACTGTTCAGACTCCTCACACCCGGCTAACTGCATTCTGTGCAAATCGTCAGAATACGTTTTTTTTTTTTTTTTTAAGTGGATTGTGGATATGTGTAAAAAGGTTTAAACATTAATGCTAAATATAAATATGAAGATAAATCCTGGTAGGTTACGATTCCTTGTCCACTGTTAAAAAGTAGATATCAGGCCAGAAATGCCTTACATCTACTTTTACTATATCCATCCCGTAGGCTCAGCTGGTAGTCCTGTCAACCCAGATCGACTGGTCCGAGAATGTGGAAAATGCTCTGACCACCATTGGAGGTGGTGAGAACATCGCTCCTCTGCAGGATGTACTGTCGAATGTGGAGGCCACATTGAACATACTGGCTGACACGGTATTGATGGAGCAGCCTCCCATCCGCAGGAAGAAGTTGGAGCACCTGGTGAGGATGTTTATTTGACAATGACCAACTTTTTTTTTCCCCCCTTCCTTTGATTTGATTGTGTGTGGGAATTTGTGCTAAAAATAAAGCATGTGGTCTGCTGTGAGCATAGTAATTATAAATGTTGACTGCCAAGTAACAACACAAACCAATAACTAACCAAGAGTGTTTATGATACTCTCAGGGCCGTCTTCTATCAACATCCACAAATGACTAATGACTGAGAACTGCTACACTGTCAATCTAATGACATAAACCCACATATCAGTAACTTTTTACATAATTATTACATAACTAAAGAAAATCTGGTAGTACACTAAAGCAATCAGGCACTAGAGTGCCTTTTTGCCTTTATAAAATAGTTACAAACACGCAATTTAAAAAAAGGGGGGGGTGGGATTTGATTGTTAAATGCGTTCATTGAAAGCAAAATAATTAATAAACTGGTCTTCTGCATGTGCTCTAGTCCACTTTTTTAAAAGTGAACGCGAATCACTGAATAACAGGTTTCTGGTTTCTCTAAGAAATTACAGAATTCAGTTTATAAAAAAAACATCAGGAAAATAACATATTTCACACATTGATACAAATGTGATGTGGTAAAGGATGTGCATTATTGTCACGGCTGGACAAATCGCTCAGCCAATCAGATTTCAGGACTGGAACTAACCATGTTATAAGGAGGGATAGCTGACTCACCACAGTTAAGTGTAATGCTGGATGTTTATGGGTGAGGTTTGCAGCTATGCAACCAAAGCACTCATCCTGGTAGGAAAAATAAGAGAACGCATCAGCTGTAAGCTATTATAAACAGGATGGCTGTTGTTATTGTTAGTCCCTACAGCAATGAGTCCTCACAGCAATGAGTCCTCAGCAGAAAAAATAACAGTAACCCATGAGTGCAAAATTTTGAGGTGGAAAGAAGTTTTAAAAGGTTTGAGTTGAGTGCAGTTAAATAATAATATAATCTAAAAATAGTAATACCTAGACAGGCATAATCATGAGCGCACAGCGTCCTCCGAACTGGAAGTGGAAAATCAATGAGATGCTTGTGTTGCTTATAAATCTCTCAGGTCTGAGGAAGTATGTTCTTAAGAATCAGAATACTTTATTGATCCCCAAGGGGAAATTACAAAACTATCAATTAGCAAGAACTACAATATAGTATCTGTATAAAAAAGCATCTTTAGAGCTTTGAGGGCAATGGACTGAGAAAGTCAGGACAAATGCTTGGCTGTAAAATGTACCATGTTGACCATTTTTAAAACTCAATTTCTGAACATGTGGCTATTTTCTTTCATTTAAATTCTGTCTAGCTAAAATCTTTTTCCTCCTTTTAGATTACAGAACTGGTCCATCAAAGGGATGTGACGAGGACCCTGATCAAGAACAAAATCGACAATCCCAAGTCCTTCGAGTGGCTGAGTCAGATGCGCTTCTACTTTGACCCCAAGCAGACCGATGTCTTACAGCAGCTCTCTATTCAAATGGCCAATGCCAAGTTTAATTATGGGTTTGAATATCTGGGTGTTCAAGAGAAGCTTGTGCAGACCCCTCTCACAGATCGCTGCTATCTCACCATGACCCAGGCTCTGGAGGCACGATTGGGAGGATCTCCATTTGGTCAGTCTGACGGCCTCTTTTCTTTAACATACTTGAAGTGTTGTGTTTATTTGCACAACTACTAGGATTAATTTTGTAGACCTAAATAAATGTTCCCTACTTTTCCTTTATTATTCTTTAGGCCCTGCTGGAACAGGAAAGACTGAGTCTGTTAAGGCACTGGGTCATCAGCTTGGACGCTTTGTCCTGGTCTTCAACTGTGATGAAACCTTTGATTTTCAGGTACTTGTTCTGCTGAGTTGGCAATTTTTAGAACCAGTTCTGGTTCTTATCTGCTTGAGGTTTGATCTGTTGTTTTTTTTTTTTATCTTTAGGCAATGGGCCGCATCTTTGTTGGTCTTTGTCAAGTGGGAGCCTGGGGTTGCTTTGATGAGTTCAACAGACTGGAGGAGAGGATGCTGTCTGCCGTGTCTCAGCAGGTCCAGTACATCCAGGTGGCACTGAAGGAACACAGTAACCCCAATCGAGATCGCAGTATGTGCACGTTTTACATTAGTTGCAATGCTATTTTTTTAATCAGTTTTCAAATAATTTTTTGAGCTGTTTAATTATTTTTGTGGAAACACAATTATAATAATTAGGGGTTAAACAAAACGGCTTTCTTAAAGATGTTGTTCACATCACTAATTGCAAAAAACATCTTTGTTCTGTTCAAGCATAGGCCCTGTAACTAATTATTATTTTTTTTTAATTATTCACTAAATGTGTTTTCAGGTAACAGTACTGGGGTATTGAACAGATATTAAATAACAGGGAAATTAATATAATGGTTTTATTATTGTAGCTGTGCTAGACTTGTACGGCATTATTTTTTTTAATGCAAAAGCACAAATCACTCTGCATTTGTGTATTGACTTTGCTCATATTTGTGTATATCGATACCAGCCAAGTATTACATTATGACCACTGGCAGGTGAAGTGGATAACATTAATTTTCCTTATTGTGGCACCACACATACCATGTATCTACACCCATTGAAAACCATATTCCTTCATTCCTGTGGCCTTTATGAGCAGGAGAGTGTGCCCTGCACATGGCACAAATGGTTTAGGAATGGTTTGAGGTTTAATTTGGAGGAGGTAAATTCTCTTCTGCCCCTCTGCTAATTATCCTGGATAGATTTGGGATATTAATGTGGGTGAAGGAGAATATCCCATTCTCCTCCAATTCATAGTGAGGTGCCTGGCTATATGAGACAGGCTACTTTTTTGAATTTAACATCAAAATGTAAACTTTTTTTTAATACTCTTCATCATAAGGAGAGTGCATTCTTGTATCTATTTTGACAGTTATTGATTTTCACTACATAATTAGGGTTGTATGAACTTATTAAAAACCATGTTGACCACGAACTGTCTGTTTTCAATTTTAGGCGCCCCAGTGACCACAGAGTTGCTCAACAAGCAGGTGAAGGTGAGCGCGGATATGGCCATCTTCATCACCATGAATCCCGGCTACGCTGGGCGCTCAAACCTGCCTGACAATCTGAAGAAGCTCTTCAGGAGCTTGGCCATGACAAAGCCTGATCGCCAGCTCATTGCCCAGGTCATGCTCTACTCGCAAGGCTTCCGCACCGCAGAGACGCTCGCTAAAAAGATCGTTCCATTTTTCAAGTACTGTTTTTCATTTACTACAACAATATTTTATCAGTAACACTCAGCTATTATAATGGTTATTTCAGTTGTGTTCTAATTTAATGTTTTTTTTGAAGCTATTAAAAAACGTATGTGTTTTTTAGGTTGTGTGATGAACAGCTCTCATCTCAGTCTCACTACGACTTTGGCCTACGAGCTCTGAAGAGCGTGTTGATCAGTGCCGGCAACGTTAAGCGAGAACGTATCCAGCGAATTAAACGGGAAAAGTGTGAACGTGGTGAAGACGTGGATGAGAATGAGATCGCAGAGAACCTTCCTGAGCAAGAGGTATAGCTTATTTAGCACAGTGTGCTAGATTGAAGCCGCCTGCTTCACTTTATTTATTAGTTATGATATTGTAGATAATACTACTCTTAAACGTCTTACTCTTATAGAATCTTTGACACTTTAATTCATAGACATGTTCCTTGCAGCCAGGTAGGTTGCCTTTTTCTAATTTGAATCTACTTGTTAAAAAGATTCTGATTCAGAGTGTGTGCGAGACCATGGTACCTAAGCTGGTAGCGGAGGACATCCCACTGCTCTTCAGCCTGCTGTCGGATGTTTTCCCTGGCATCCAGTACATGCGTGGAGAAATGACTGCACTGAGGGAGGAGCTCAAGAAGGTTTGCAGCGAGATGTATCTCACGTATGGAGATGGAGACGAAGTTGGCAGCATGTGGGTAGAAAAGGTAAATGAAAAAAATTAAGTTTTGTGTAGTCTAGTGATGCATTGCTTAGCGATTTACAGTACGGTGGTATAGATCCTTTCTGTGTGGCATGGGGAGAATCTAAATACTCCAGTGTGGCTTTTCTTAAACTAGTTCCTCAATCCAAATACATAATGTTTTTTTTGAAGATGATAAATTTCCCCCAATGACCTTAAATACCCCACAAAGACTCTCTCTCTCTCTCTCTCTCTCCACACTCTTGTTCATACCCCAACACTGCTGTCACTCTGTTTTTCTTTTTTAAATAAAGGTAGCTAGGTTCCAGGTACCTAAATCTGGTTGGCTAAGGTGTTTTTCCAGTCGTGACATTGACAATGCATACTTTTGACCGCTTCACATTCGTGTCAATGTGTGATGTACGATAAATTATTTTCCCAACTTTTTTTTAATAAACTGCATCATATAATTTGGCCACTAGATGGCCAAGTAGTATTTGATTGTTAGAGGAACCGGAATACTATTACTCAGAGTTTTCAATTTAAAAACTGGACTACAATTCGTCTCAGAAGACCAGTGAAAATACGCATATGCGAACTGTGCTTTTATAAAATTGTTACAAACACAATATAATAAAAAAGCAATCAGGCACTCAATGTTGTGCAGTATTGTAAAGAAATCACAGGAAATCCAATTTATTCACAATAATGCATGCCCTCTTGTGCCTTATTGCTTTAACCCTTTGAACTGCAACTAATAGGAAGTAGTCCCATAATAACAATCTGAAAATCTATATGATATTTTTTTACATAATACCATTTCAGAGACCTACTTTAACTGTTCCTGTACAATTTACAAAAACCTCAGCTGAAAAGTTGTATTTAATCTCTGCTGCATTTTTATTTGTTATAATAAATATTAAAAAAAGCTGCAATTACCTTCTTCTGTTCCCAGGTCCTTCAGCTTTACCAGATCACCCAGATCAACCATGGCCTCATGATGGTGGGTCCATCAGGCAGCGGAAAGACCATGGCCTGGCGTGTGTTGCTCAAAGCCCTGGAGAGACTAGAAGGAGTAGAGGGAGTGGCGCACATTATTGACCCCAAAGCCATCAGCAAAGACCACTTGTATGGAACACTGGACCCAAACACTCGTGAGTGGACTGATGGGTTGTTTACCCACGTCCTGAGAAAGTAGGTTGATCTCATTAGATATAACCCTAAAAATACTTTATTCCAGAATTTGTGTAATCAGATTTTAGCTTCTTTTTAAAGTATGAAATTGATCCAGCTGATTTGTCCTCTTTCAGAATCATCGATAATGTCCGTGGTGAACTTCAGAAAAGGCAGTGGATCATCTTTGACGGTGATGTGGATCCAGAATGGGTAGAGAATCTTAACTCTGTGCTCGATGACAACAAACTGCTGACGCTGCCCAACGGAGAACGTCTCAGCCTGCCGCCCAACGTATGAAATTCATAAAGTCATTCACAGCAAATGGATAAATATTATACACTAACTTTTAAACGCATATCAGCAGAATTTGTGACTTTTGTAAATATGTTGTATATAAAATGCGCATGTTCTGATTGGTTTAGCCATTTATCCAACCGTATAACTTTATTGCTTTATTATACTTTGTCATAGCAGTGTGTTAAGTGCTTGGGTTTGTTGCAGGTGCGCATCATGTTTGAGGTGCAGGACCTGAAGTATGCCACATTAGCCACTGTGTCCCGATGTGGTATGGTGTGGTTCAGTGAAGATGTCCTCAGCACGGACATGATTTTCAACAACTTCCTTTACCGCATGCGCAGCATCCCACTGGATGAGGGAGAGGATGAAGCTCAGCGCATGCGCAAAGGCACTGAGGATGAGGGAGAGGAGGCTGCCTCCCCAATGCTACAGGTAACTTAAATTCAATTAACCTAGTTAGTGCTGTCCTCTCACAGCAAGAAGGATTTGATTCCCGAAAAAGTGGCAAATGTCCTTTTTATGTTTTATTTGGATGCTCTAATTATAGATATATCACTTTATTAATCCCAGTGGGAAATTTGTGTATTGCAGCAGCCAATGCAGTTCTAGTAAAGGAAACAAAATAAGCTACTATAAAAAAGAATTGTACAGTATATGCATAGTGTTAAATACTGTAAATTATACTATAAACTTAGAACAACAAAGCTAAATGGAATATCCAAGTTCAAGTAATTTATATACTAATCTATATTTATATAGCGCTTTTTACAATAGTGTGTTGTCACAAAGCAGCTTTACAGATTTCAAGCCTAAACTCCCAAGGACCAAGCCGAAGCGATAGTGGCAAGAAAAAACTCTGTTATGCTGTTATATTATTTTTTATATACATAAGCGGTTATAAGAATAAGTATGCAATGAATATGAAATAAGTGGCAGTAAGTGTCTATAGTAGAAATCATACTGATAATTACCTTTATGTGGGTCTGGTAGCTCAGTGGAGCAGGTGTTAGGCTAGCAATCCAGGGGTTGTGGGTTCAAATCCTTTTACCAATGTGGGTCCTTAAGCAAAATCCGTAACCCTCATTTCTTCTGTATGTAACCCGATTATATATGCACAAACAAAAGAAAATAGTTAAGACTTTTGCACTTTACTCAGTTTTATCCCAACACAAAGCATTCTTACAAAAACAGTAAAAACAAATCAAAAATGGAGATGCTTTCTTTTAAAAGATTTATTTTTTGTTGATTACAGATCCAAAGAGATGCAGCAGCCATCCTTCAGCCCTATTTCACCTCCACTGGGCTTGTGATTAAAGCCCTGGAGCATGCTTCTAAGATGGAGCACATTATGGACTTTACACGTCTGCGCTGCTTGGGCTCCCTCTGTTCCATGTTGCACCAGGCCTGTCGCAACGTAGCTCTATACAACAACAACCATCCTGACTTCCCTATGCCTGTTGACCAGCTGGAGAAGTACATACAGGTTGGGAATTCTAACTTGGATATTTACTGGACTATGTAAACATTGGTGTTTCTTAAACTAGCAGCTGTACATGAGTCTTCAACATATTTTTGTTTGGCATCAGTTTTAAATACTAGCATTTTATATATT
>JAOUQT010337452.1:0-13045 GCA_025769995.1 Xyliphius kryptos | reverse complement strand
AAGCATTGATTGTGCAAGAATGGACTGCTATCAGTCAGGATTTGGTCCAGAAGTTGATTAAGAGCATGCCAGGGAGATTTGCAGAGGTCCTGAAGAAGAAGGGTCAACACTGCAAATATTGACTGAATTAACTTATTCTAACTGTCATTAAAACCTTTTGTTACTTATAATATGTGATAAAAACATCTGACAAAAACACATAAAAACCAGAGGCAGCAGGTCATGTGAAAATATAATACTTGTATCATTCTCAAAACTTTTGGCAATGACTATATATATATATATATATGCATTTGTGTATGTTTGTGTATGTCTATGTCATCCGAGCAAAGTCAAGTTCCTCGCATTTCACAGCTGAGAGACTACTACCCATCAACCTCTCACATTTTTATTACTGTGTTCTCTGGGACATTATGTTTAATGAAAGAATACCAACCTGATTTGTGTACTGCAAATCAATATGCAATTCCACTGAAGCTCCAAACAGAACACTTTATCTTGTGTATTTCCAAGCATGAGTCCACTCAAAAATATCCATACTATGTTCTTAAAACATAACAACACTTTCAAATATCAGAATAAAAATTTTCAATGTAGAGAGTGATATTTTGTTTTGTTTTAAATAACAATTTAAGTAGAATTTGCATTCAAACTGTTATCCCTTATGTTTTTATTCACAAAATGATTTTGCTTCTTGGATTCCAAAGCAAAAATTTGTAACACTCTTTATCCTAACACTATATATCATCCTATATATCAATCTAACAAAGAATGCTACTTTAAACTTGTAGGGATCTAACATAGTTACCAATTTAATGTTAATTTAAATGATCCCTGATGAGTTTTTAAAGGCATTAATAGTATTAACTTATATTGTAAGTTGGTCCTATGTCCAATTAAGACAACCAAATCAAAATTTAGATTTTTTTGTTCTTAGTCCTTAAAAAATAGAAGAGAGAATCTCAAATCTTTCAAAGAAAAATAAAATAAAATTGACCAGCCTTTTGAAAACCGGATTCAGAAATAGAGCTTGTATGAGACAGGATCTATGAACTTTTCACTAAGTGCAGTGTATTTAGAGCATGGAATTTTAAAGATTGAATTGTGGCAAAACTAAAAAAAAAAGCTTCAGGTGTCTGATTGTAGATAAATTCAGATCATTCTGTTAGAAGCAAAACTTCATGATAAATGTGAATTCAGTACCATCCAGTTAAAATTTATTAGAGAACATGAATAAAGTAGAAAACAATTGTAATTTATGTTTTTGACTTATTTAATCAAATACATTTTTTGTTTTTATAACTTTATTGGTTTAAATTATAGTCCTGAAGATTTTAGTCAAAAATCTTCAAATAAGATGAAACAGCACAATGTAAACATTTTCTTCTTCTTCTCGTGATTCACATTAGTGATTGCACAGCAGATTATTATTCTCACTCTTTCCAGACTATCTTTTGTTACTCCATTCACCTGCACATTCTGCCACATCTATAAATATCCTCTTCGGCCTTTACTTTCCTTTTCCAGTCTGAGAGCTATATCCTCAGCATCCCTGGCCACCATAAACCCACACCCCTTATTCAAACAACCCAAACAAGCTTAAGTAATTTCACAGACATCTTCATTAACTTCTTCCAGTTGTTGCCTGCAAATAATACAAGGCTCTGACACTGGCCTATAGGACAGTCTTTGGATTTGTTTTCCTCTTACCTAAATTGTATTTTTAAAAAGGTGAACACTTGTTTACTCATTCCATACTATTGATAACTGCTGCCTGGTGTTTCAGCCTCACATGGCGCCCGTCCACTTATTTTACCACTGCTAAATGGCAGAATTATTCTCCTAGCATTGTAGTCTGAGCCATTCAGTTATTAAAAAAAAAAAAAAAAAAAAAAAAACATCTGGAAACATTTACTTTCCACAAGTACTTAACTATATTGTCTGAATAATTAAAAAAAGGATTTGAAAAAATATACATGGTGCCCACTAGGCTAGCTGCGGGGTCACCAACTTGGGACCACAGTTCATAGATGTTTCGACCCTTAACTCAAAACATCTCTCAATGCTGCTGCAGTGAACAAGAATGTCTTCCAGTCACCCTCAACAGCTAGTCTTTTGTTTGCTTGCCATACGTTGTCCTGTCTCCTTAGCCAAAGCTAAAAGCTTGCTTTCTCTGCCTCATCTGAAAGCTCTCTGGTAGCTGTGTGTTATTTCTTGTCCTTCAGTCCTTATGCCTTTAAGTTCTTTTTGTTAAAGCTAACAACTAGGACTGTTAATTCTGCAGTTTAGCTGTTTGTTTCCTAAACTTTTGTTGTGCTGTTCTTTCACTTACAGTATAAGTACCTTTGGATAAAAGTATATGCAATATGACTAAATGGAATGTAAATATATTGCACATCACTGAATTACAAGTATCTGATTCTGGGAATATTGTAGTTACTGTTGACAGTCACAAGTTCCCTAATGTGGCGTTGGAAGAGGCTACAAACAGGAAACATAACACAAACATTATGTATGTAATTTTGAGTAAATGTTATCGACCACAGACATGTATGGTAATGCCCTCTTAACCACAAACAGTTTTAGTAACGCACCCGAGACTAAAGACATGTTTGGTAACATCATTGGAACAGGTTCCATAACAATGCCCTCGGCATAAACAGGTTCTGAAACAGCGCCCTCAGCACAAAAGGTTCATATGAATTGCCCTTGGCGCAACCAGCCTAACAAGCTGAGATTAAGTGCTCTTAGAAAAACACATGTTCATCTAAAGTGCCACATTACGTGTTCCTGACACGTATGCTCTTGAGCAATAGTGTTAAAACACCAGTAAAAAGTAAATAAATAAATAAATTAACACTTTACTTTAGGGGTTTGAAAATGTAAAATTTTCTGTTGTGCTATTTTAAACATTGCTAAGCATATTGAGTGTGTAACAAACATTGACTTTTAAGTAAGAGGTGGCCCTCAGGCCCACAAAAAACTCAAAAACAATGACTAGACATGACTTAAAAGACTAAAAAAATAATAAATAACCTGCCCAGAATTGAGTTAAATCCCAACTAAAGCGTAAATGGATTTTCTATTAAAAACAGGCACTAGAGAACAGCACGTGTAAAAAATACTGATTAAAAATGATTAAAAAGTGAAGTCAAGAACAACAAGCAAAAATGACTAACAAAACATATATTAAACACCTTAACATATCAACCACTTAGGATTTAGTTAAGGACAATGTGGTATACTATGACAGGTGGCTCCAGTTCAGTATTGTGAGGTGACTGAGCCGTCAAAACATCTGGCCATCTTTGGCAGTGCAGAACAGGAAAACACATGGACACGCTAGTCATTCAAGAACACTTGGCAACTATCAAGCTCCAACATACATCCAACTGCATCACCGCTTTCTACTTAATTTAGAAGGAAATATTTATGTTTTCCTCACGGCACCACGGTGGCTTAGTGTTTAACACGTTTATGTCTCAGTGTTGGGGTACCAGGTTAGAATCCCAATCTGGGTGGAGCTTCCTTGTCCTTCCCGTGTCCTTGTGGGTTTTCTCCAGGTTCTTCAGTTTCCTCCCTTATTCCAAAATATGGATTTAAAGTTAAATGTGACAAATATAAATTGCCCATATCTCAATTGCCCCTTGAAGTGGCTTTGTGTGTGTGGTCAGTGCAAGAGTGGCACATCAGAAAAATCAGACCTTTCCTAACAGAACAGGCTACTCAGCTACTTGTTAAAGCATTCATCCTATTGTAATGTTCTGCTTGCCGGTCTCCCAACTTTAACAATCAGGTCTTTACAATTGGTTCACAACTACGCAGCCCGACTCGTGTTCATCCAACCAAAGCAAACTCCATTACTCATCTTTCTCCAATGGCTTCCTGTAGCTGGTAGCATTTAGTACTGAGAAAGGTACTGACTCTTGTCTACAGAACACTCTCTGGATCTGCACCCTCTTACCTTCAATCCATCTTTACTAAATAGACTTCAGCTCGTTCACTGCGCTCTAGTGATGAATGTCGACTGGTGATTCCAACTGACAGAGTTTCAAATGTTCATTCCATTTCATTTACCACTGCTAAATGGTGAAACGAACTTCCCAACACCATCTGTAAGGATGAGTCACTTGTCATTTTCAAGAAACTTCTCAAAACACATCTCTTCCACATTCTTACTTTAAAAAAAAGCCAGATCGATTAATGCGCAGGGTTGATGGTACAATGTAGCTGGACTTTTCTGAACTACTGACTTGTGGTGTTATAATTAAGTCGATTTGGATAAAAGCGTCTGCTAAATGACTAAATGGAAATGGAAATGCATTTTATACAACCTAAATAAAACAAGGGATACAAATATAGATAAATAAAAAAAGGAATTGATGTGAGAGTGAGCAAGAGATACTAGCAACCACAGACAGGCAACAGACAGGTGATAGAGATTAAAAGATGCTGTCAGCATAGTGTCACACACACCTTGACTGACAGCTACATTGCTGCTTTGAATAAAAAAGCTCCAAAATAACCACCTTATAACAAAACAATTACAGCTTGTTCAGTGCTTGACCTAAATCATGCATGCATGTTTTCAGCCTATGCCTCATCGGCCACCTTTCAGCTGTCCAACCTAATACTGAGTGCTGACTCTTTCCTGTATGTCCGTGTGATGTAGTCTACAATGTTGACAATGGCTACAACACACGACAATGAAAAATAAGTATACTTATATAGCACTAAATCAGTCTCTTAAGTCTGGTCCATTTTAATTGAACGTTCATGTCTTCATATTTTGTCATTTTCTATTCACATTTGTTTGAAGGCAAAATATTTGGTAACACTTTCTATAAATCTGATATTTCTAATAAATTATGAACTAATTCATAAAGCTTTATAAAGTATTCATATAATTCATATTATAACAAAACTCATAAAATGTTATAATATGCCATAAGGCTTTACAATACAAAGTGATATAATGCATTATAAAATGTGTTTTATAGTGCATATAACTAAAGCGTATAACAAGTGCTAATAACTAATTCTGAAAGCTTATTAAGCCCTCTCTGCAGGCATAAAGTAAAATGTTTTTATTAATTTATGAAATTTTACCATCATGTAACTCTTTATGGCCATCATGCCTTGAATTTGGCAATACTTTTAAAGGGTAAAAAGTGAATAGATGACAAAAAAACTAAATAAATCAGTCTAGTACACACTAAATACAAAGCTATGGTAAAAACAAATTTTGCCATTTTGGATTTAACAACATGTTTAAATAAACTTAAAATTCAGAGATTAAATGCTCAAAGCTTATAAGTACACAAGGTTGTTCAACCAATTGTGTCTGTAACCTCATCATTATTAAACCATGCTAAATAAATGTGATTAATTTAGGTGATGTGATGCTAAGTGCTTTGGCCGGGGGGAAAGGGCAGTGGCAGCTCTTTAATTGCATTCCTGTGTGACCAGGAAATGAGTGTCATTAAGAACTTTACCTTAATTGACAGGGTCACCTGGGTGGGGGTGTGCATTCAAGCATGTGAGTGTGGATTAAATTGTCTCCCTGTCATAGTTGCAGTGTAATCATTTACTGGCAAATAATACATGCTTAAATTGTGTCTTATCAGAGAGTCAAAATTGACTTTTAAGGTCAAAATGGAATACGCTAAAGTCATGACTTTAATTGAAATGATTCTGAGAAACAGAGCACCCACTTTACTCATATATTGTATACATCATTCTCTTCAGATTTGAGACAAAGTAATATTGGGAGGTAAATCAAAAGAGCTTGTTTATCAGTTAAATGGAGCTCTAAAGTGCACCATGGTTAATCATGTTTAATATGCTTCAGACTTGGCTTTTAATTTAGCTCTAAATTTCCAAACACGAAGCAGGATGGACTACACTTAATAACTTGGCAGTGGAAGTCAGAAAGATACAGCTTAGACGGTTGCATGAAAGTGACCAATTGCCCTCTAATTCAATATATCATGGTTTATGTGGCTGCATTATTTTTATTTTTCATTTTTTAGTAACTTGCTTCTCAATCAGTCAGTTACCTTTTGGAATCTATGCAGTACAGAGTCAATTTATCAGACTTCACATGAGATTACATTTTTATTTTTCCACACACTGGCTAACAATTGATTGAAACTGTCAGCATAGGGCTGTCATGGTTCAAAGCATTATACAAAGGCTCAACAGGGTGTCTATGTTGTCTCTGGAGTTCTCTATGTGAGACTGGTAAAACACTAATTACATGAAGCTAGTGCAACACTTGGCATGTTTGTAGTTATTGTGCAGAGCACCTGCTATTTACTTTATTACAGTCTTCGGTAACCCACTTTATTTTTCTTATTGTAACCCATAAAAATATATATTATTCTTGTTTATTTGGTTTTTCAAAGCTGGTAAAACATGTATTTAGTAACTTGTAACTTGGCTGCAGGGTTACTTAATATGATGTTATTCCCTGCTGGTGTCTTTCAGCTAGATACTTAACCGCAAGATGTTCAGATGGCAGTGCAACATCATGGCAGTTACCCTATTTCAGGTGTTTCCTCAGCCATCACAGTAGCAGAAAAAAAAACACGAGTGTGCCTTCATACAGCACTGAAACATTTACAGTTTGTTAGCCTTCATTGCTCCTCCCCATACTCCCAACCCAACACAAATCCTTTGCAAATCCTTTGCAGGACTTTTTCAAAATTTTTCATTAGTCATAGAAGTTAAACTTATTCACCCGGATATTGGGATTGAACACGTTGAGCATGTTCACAGCAGCGTCTGGGTGAATAAGTTTAACTTATATGACTAATGAAAAATTATTCTTAAAAAAACACAATTTTTATTCTAACCTTTAGTGTAATACTTTGGTTAATGTTACAGTAAACAAACCACTTTTACTAATTGGACCACTTGCACATTACTGAATCCATTTCGTGATCCTGTTCACAGATTTGGTATTGTAATATTTTTCACCCGTTGCTCCTGACATAATTGAACTCATTGGGCACATGTTTATTTGATTGTGTGCTTAATTTATTTTAGAGTTTAACCATTCTCCTGCTCTAATATTTTACTTTTACAGCAGATACACCTACATCCCTAATTAATCAAAAAGATTGATAAACAATAGTTGGGAAAATAATAATAATAATAATAATAATAATAATAACAATAATAATAATAATAATAATAATAATAATAATAATAATAATAATAATAATAGGTTTCTAACCTGTACACTATCTTGAACATTTCAGTGTTTGACTGGAGGATTGGTCTGCCTCTACATTATGCTTTTTTATTTATATTGGCATGAATGTTGCAGACTATATTGTAGTTTTCATCCTCAAGGCTTACGTTTATTGAAATGACTGATTCTGTTCTATGAAATGATTACTGCTTTAGTGCAGAAGCAGAGCATCCGCTTATTGCCAGTGCTTTTAGTATCCATAAGCTATAACGACCCAAAACTATTTGAAATAAAAACAGCATAGAGTCACCCTGAAAGCATAAACATTGTAGATGAACTGAACCATAGATGAAAATTACTATGTGCCTGAATAAAATTGATTCAGTTATACAAATAAGAGGAGAAAAACATTTTAAGATCTCCAAAACACAAATAGGGCCATTATAAAATGGCATTAAACATATTGACTTTAAAAGATGTTTGACTATAACAAAGAGAGTAAGGCAGGCATAACAAAGCCTAATGTCACCATCAATCATAGCAGTTGCAGGTAATGAAACAAAAAACCCTGCAAACTCAATATAATGAGTCATAATTACAGCCTTCACATTCATAAATAACAAAAACTTTTTTTTTCTTTTTTACACAAATTGCCTATTTTTTTACCATAAAAAAGAGATGGACTTTACAATTACATCCTGTGATACATCTGTTTTCTTAATTTTTTTGTTAGTTCTGTTGGTTCTCTGTTCTATTCCTCAGGACCGTAACAGAACAGGTATAATTCGTGTGGGGTATTGTTTATTGTGAGTTCTGCAGTGACACTAATGTGGTGAGGGGGTTTAAATGCAGCAGTGCTGATGAAGTTTCTTTTAAACACCTCAGTGACACAGCAGGGATAGGAATAACGCACCAACCAAATAACATGTGCTCTGTTGATTATTGGGATCCTGGCCATTAGTTACATTAGTGTACTGTAGTCCACAAATAGATGGTAATAGATGTCTGTATTGTAAATTACAAAGTCCATCTTTACTGTAATTGGAACTGATAAAATGAACAATAAGTAGAGCAAAAAGGTGAGTCCAACCTTTTGACTGGTACTGTGTAGCCAGCTAAATTCTTTTCACAAAAATGTCAAATTAAAGAAATTAAATATATAAAGAAAGATTTTTGCCATTCATATTGAGCTGTAATGACTAAAATTAATGACTTTACTGGACAATGCTTTTACTATTGTGCTTATGCAGTTAATCATTGCATAAGTATGACATGCTGTGACCATACAATGCAACACATGAAACTAATGGATTTAGTACATCAGACTGTGATGTGGGTTTCATTTATTTAATTTATTAAAAATGAAGACATTTTTGTTAGTAGTTAGCAGTGGTTACCATTGCGTGTAGGTTCTTCAGCTTTATGTAGTGCAATGACACAAGCTTTTCTTACCAAATTAAATTGAAATTAATAAAGTTTTTTTTTTAACATATTCAGCAAGTCTTGCCATTTTTGGTTGATCTCACTCATTTAGCCACAGATCTGTTGCTGTAATTATTTAGAAATTCATTTACTGGTTGAATCCATTTATAATTTAGAAACTACTCTGAATAAATGTCCATAAAGATAAAAAAAAAAAAAAAACACGAAAGCTGTCTTGCCTTATGCCAATTTTGTTTACCTCATGCCAATTTTGTTTACCTCCTATTTACATCTGGTGATGAACATTTGCAGCCTTTATAAAAAAGAAATAAGGCATTAGAGGGTGTGCATTATTTTGAATAAATCACAAGAGAGAGGTGTTGTTAGGCATGACCCGTAGCGAAGTACAGTTACACCTCTTTCATGTGGTTTATTCACAATAATGCACAACTTCGGGTGTGTTTTGCTTTTATAAAATTGGTACAAACACACTATAATAAAAGACAAGGTTTGATTCATTAGTGTGTTTATTGAAAGTAAATAAATCTAGTGTCCATAATGTTGCATTAATGCAAGGTGATACCAGCTGATGTTTAGGTTTAAATATACATTACCTCTAATTACCATTGTCACAGGGATTTTTTCATGGTCTCAATAGTGCTAAGCCAGAACTATTAGTTGACTAACATATTCTGGCCTTTTTAATTAGTGAAGAAGACAAATAAGTTTAGTTATTAAAGTAATTTAAGTCCTGGGCTTGGGTGTGGCATGCTGGCTTTGTAGCTAGCACGTTTGCCTCTAAAAATCTTGTTCAAATCCTGATCTGGGTAAGTTTTCATAGTCTTCCTGTGTCTGTGTGTTTTCTCAGGTTTCTCCAATTTCCTTCCACAGTCTAAAAAACATGGGTTCAAGATAAATTGACTGCTCTAAATTTCCAATGTCTAAAATTGCAAATGTGTCGTGTGAGAGTAAGTAAATGTGTGAAAAGCATTAAGTAATTATAAACCACAAATATAATACAATAAACTTGCTTGGATAATTTAACTTTATGTCTTTAAAATATAAAGGCATAAAGGCTTAAAATATTGTATCATTCATTCATTTACCTGTTCACAGTAACAGAACATTTTGACTAGCAATGCTCAAACTTTGCTTGTAACTATGTTTGCAACAGATTGTATAAAACCATACATACCATACCATGTCATAAACGAGCCAGGACAAATGTCATTTTTGTGTGGTGTCTACCCTAGCTCTGTTATGGGCTATAGATCAGCAGATAGTTGCTGAGGTCTTTAGAGGGCTGTCTTACAAATGTACAACCCAAATGGATCAATATTGTCGCCTGTAGCAGCTTCTCAGATCAACTCCTGGCACTCAAGGTGAGATGGAGTATGTGACATCATTCCTTTCTTTTTCTGTTTGACGAAAAAAGCATGAAAACGCTGGTCCAGTTGAGAAAGTGATGAACATCAATACAGATGTGGATGAATGCCTAGAACAAGCAACCCCATCCACTGGGCTGATAAGCCCATAAATGAAAGTGAGAGACAGATAGGAAAAGACAAAGCCTGGTGCAGTGAATAAGAAAATATGTCCATGCTCACAGCAAGCTTTCAGAGAATTTTATATGGGTTTGGAAATTAGTTGCTGCTGGCTTCTTTATGACTTTACATGGAAGTCATACAGTGAGAAACTGGAGGGGGCCATTGTGCAGCATCTTCAGAGAGAGGCAATTGCCGTTGAGCAAGCAGCTTTAATGGAAGAAAAAGATGGGACGGGCCGCATTCTATTCCACCTGGAGAGACATATATCATATATCTGACTGTACGTTGAAATCATAGCAGCAAGAGTTACAGATTACAGGTTATTTGTTCATCTAAAAAAGAACAATTGGAGATTCTGTGGAGAACGGTGCTGTGGGTATATGATAAATAACACCAATATTTAACATTCTGGTCATGGCTTCTCAGGTCACCGTATTCTCTGACTCTGACCCAACAGTCTGTTCTGGATTAGTTTTTATTAATAATATTTCAGTGTCATCCAACTCTTCCCCTATTGTAAAAAGTAAGTATTCTATAAAATTGTCAAACTTATTATAGACAGGGTCATGGCACTGCAATGACCTATTTATTAAAACTATGGGTTGTTTTTTCTCTTGGAATCTGGGCTATCCATCAGGGAAAATCTGTTTGTACAAATAGGTTTACATGCTTACGTTTACATTTAGTCATTTAGCAGACACTTTTATCCAAAGCGACTTACAAATGAGAGAGCAACACAAGTCAGTATTATCTGGAAGAACCAGCTACACTGTAGCACTATCAACCCTGCGCATAACTCGATCTTTTTTTGTTTTTTTGGATTTTTTTTTTTATAGCAAGTGTTTGTGGAAGAGATGGGTTTTAAGAAGTTTATTGAAAATGTTAAGTGAGTCAGCTTTACGAATTTTGCTGGGAATGTCGTTCCACCATTTAGAAGTGGTGAATGAAATGGAGTGAGAGTCTGATATTCCTAATTTTGCGTGTTAATTATGTGGCATTTTTGTTAATGTGTTTTAATTATTATATAAATACCCTGACCCTTATTTGGTTTAACTGTGGCATTATTAAACACATTGCAATTTATTTTATGCCTAATCTTTAAGAATAGGTTTCTAGTGTAGTGAGTCATATGACTCGTGGCACAACTTTAAAAAGCTGAAGTAAGGTTAACTCTGCAAATAAGACAATGCCAATGGGAGCTAATGCTTGTGAAACAAATATTATTCATTGAGATGAACTGCGTTAAATATATCATTTGTTGTATATACTCTCTTTTTCTGTCTCTTCTTCTTTCACTCTATTTTGCTCTATTTCTCTCCCTCATGTATATAGCTGTATGATTTAGGGCCTTTAATGGACTTCCAAATACCCATATGTATGAAGCTTAATGTAACTCAGAATAAAGTAAACACACATTACTGGCATTGCCAAGTTGTCGGCATTTGAATGCATCATGTGTGGTACTGAACCTCTCTAATGGTATGATAATCCCAATACTGCCTTCCAAACAAGGGCGTATTAGAGGAGTGAAAAATTGAGCAGAAGAAAGCAAAGACTAAATCATGTAATCCGGTTTAGAGATTAAGGACTGGGTTAAATCGAAATACAAAAGATTGAGAGGAGGACAGGGTGTTCTAACATTTGACCCAATTAATGTTCAAAATGTGAACAAGAAAATACTTAATGACGCATAAAAGTGAATGTACAGTTAAATAAAATGTGATGCAAAAAATGGTAATGTCTTTGTTGTATTAATGACTATTCTTAAATTTATTTTAACACATGTTTTAATAAAAACAACTAAATGTCCATTGAACTGTAAAGTACCATATAGCTTTTAAAGCATTATGTTTTTTTCTTTTCTGCTACCTCCCACACAGCCACATACAAATCTCTTCCAATATGAAATATCTGACCCTGGAAATGAAGAAGGACACATGGGAGGGGGGATATTTATTATATAGAATTCATCTTTAAGTCACTATCAAAATGCCATTCCTTTTAAGATCTCGGTAACCTCATAAATACTAATAGATGTGACGGCTCCAAAATACCATAAAACGACTGTTCATGGGTCAAGGCAGCAGGTGGCAAAAGTCATACTTTTGATAGCACAGATAAATAAACTGTATTAAATTATTATTGAAATAAATCTGGACAATGCTAGATGCTATCAAAACCATTATCACCAAAATCATTTCAAAAAAAGGATCACCTACAAGAAATGGCTTTCAGCAAGCTAACTGGTATCGAGTTTTATACTTTCTTTTACAGCCTTCACGAACACTTTCCTGCAGTCTTGATTGTACAAGCCCAAACTGTCAGCAAATCACTGATCATAAAATGGACTGCTTCATAAAAATACCACTACTGGGACTCCTCTTCAGCGGTAAAAAACAAACAAAAAAAAAATAATTTGTCAAAGACACAGAGTCCATCATCATATCAGGTATAAAATTCTGATATGTGTCCAATGAACAACACAGACTGCACTGCAAGAACTGATTTCTTGCAAATACTTGGTTTTGTGACTTTTAACTGACATTCATTAAAACTGGCATTCATTAAAATCAAACAAATCCAGTTAGAGGTCAACCTCTACACAACCACAAGTGCCACAAAAACATCAGCTTGCTAAAATGAGTCCACAACAGCAAACCTCTTACAGAGGATGAAATAAGTATTAAACACGTCACCATTTTTCTCAGTAAATATATTTCTAGAGGTGTTAATGACATTACATTTTTACCAGATGTCGGTAACAACCCAGGTAATCCAATCTGGGTGGAGTTTGCATGTTCTCTCCGTGTCTGCGTGGGTTTCCTCCGGGTTCTCCGGTTTCCTCCCACATTCCAAAAACATGAAGGTAAATTGAATG
>JAOUQT010337436.1:0-13046 GCA_025769995.1 Xyliphius kryptos | reverse complement strand
TGTTTTTGGACTGTGGGAGGAAACCGGAGAACCCGGAGAAAACCCACACGGACATGGGGAGAACATGGAAACTCCACCCAGATCAGGATTCAAAACGAGAGACGAACATGCTTACCACCATGCCGCCCTGAAATTTTTTATTGTGATGTGTTGGTCACCGTTTTATAAAAGCAATAAGGCACTCGTGGTTGTGCATTATTGGGAATAAACCATGGGAAAGGGGTGTAACGCTCTCTAATAACACCTCTTACCTGTGGTTTATTCACAATAATGCACAACATCGAGTACCTTACTGCTTTTATAAAACAGTTACAAACACATTACAATAAACAAGGTTTAATTCATATTTTTTTTATATCCACCTTGATTTACATCCAGCACATCCAATTCACTGGCCATACACTTTTAATGTTTCTTCTCTTAACCTATACATGGTCTTTGTAGTTCTACAATTCCATTCTGTGGCCTATAGGTCACTAATAGGTCTCATTGTTTATTTTAATCGGCTGAACTTTTCTTGTCTTTATGACTTCCCTGGGCAGTAACACAGTCACGTGCATAGTAAGCTATCCAAAGGCGCTCCTCAGCCAGATCTGCGCAGATTCGGGAGTGCAGTGTGCACAGATGAGGTACGAATCGACACGAGAAGCAGAGGTTGAGAGGATAAATTAAGTCAAAGACAGTCTTATTCACCTTGTAGGAACAGTTAGGAGCTGGCCCCTTCATCTTCCAACATGACCGTGCACCAGTGCACAAAGAAAGCAAGGTCCATAAAGACATGGATGACAGAGTCTGGTGTGGATGAACTTGATTGGCCTCCACAGAGTCCTGACCTTAACCCGATAAAACTTTGGGATGAAATAGAGCGGCGACTGAGAGCCAGTCCTTCTCGTCCAACATCAGTGTGTGACCTCACAAATGTGCTTCAAGATGAATGGTCCAAAATCCCCATAAACACACTCCTAAACCTTGTGGACAGCTGTCCCAGAAGAGTTGAAGTGCAAAGGGTGGACCGATGTCATATTGAACCCTATGGATAAGGAATGGGATGCCACTTAAGCTCATTGCCCCCCAATTGGATTTGTAACCTATGGTTGAGGAAGGACTTGATGACTGTTCTAATGAAAACCACCACCATTACACAGACATACACACACATGCGCACACATACACACACAAACAGTTCCTCAAAAACTTTATGGAAATTCTTAGGCAGCAGGCAGAAGACATTATAGTTTTAATAAGGGAGTGAAAGCAGCAGTAAAGACAGCAAAGTCGATCCTTTAGTTCTTCTTCCAAATGAAATTCAATTAACATAATAAATATACAACATTCAGGGTGGCGTTACCTTTTCTCCATCCATTCTATCCATTATCCGCTGCATATTCGACTCTGGCTCGCAAGAGCAGCAGCCTAAACAAAAATGGCCATCCCCATACCCTTTCCCATCTCCACAACTCTCCATCTTGGCCTGGGTTTTCCTTCCAATTTTAACATACTTGGAACACTTCACAAGGGAGGCATCCTGGAGTCATTCAGTCCAGCTGCCCAAACCACCTCAGCTGGCTTCTCTCGACGTGGAGGAGCAGTGGCTGAACTCCAAGCCCCGTCCGAATGACCAAACTCCTTATCCTATCTTTAACAAAACGCCCAGCCACTCTGTAGAGGAAACTCAATTTTAACGCTTGTATTCACTACCACATTATTTCGGTCACTACCCAGGGGTCATGGCCAGGTGAGGAAGGTAGGGATCTCAATCATCCAGAATCATGCCTGTTGGTTTTCAGGTACTCGTGCATTCACTACTGCTGCTGTGGTTCCATCGACACTCTGCACTTTTGCTAATTTAAAACCTTCATGTACTTTTAATGCTTTAGGTACAAGTTTTACAACATAAACAATGTTTTAAACTAAGTTAGACTCTGCTTCTGCTCCCATATAGAATCTTAATTTAACAATGTGCCTGTGGTCTAACTACAACGTGGGTGAATATAGATGGTTTTAATGTGGAAGTCATGCTTGATTGCACAGGCAGTCACACAGTGAAATGTGCACTCCTAAAATCAACAGACAGGCCGTTTGAGCTACATCACATCCTGTGATAGGACTTACCATGAACACTGAGGAATGACGGCTTTAGATAAAGCAGAATCACATACACATTGTGACATCCAGGCCAAAAACAACACACAGGAATGTCCCTGTGATCCAAAACACAAAGTATGTTAATTTTAGGGGGTGTCCGGGGGGGGGTTGTTTTTAAACTTACATATAATGGTATATTGTTTTTTTCAAACTCATATAAATCAACAGTGTATTCCACTGTACATATTTTATCTTTTTTCGCACTACAAAGCCAATTAAAGGCCAATCAGTGTGAATTAGGGAGTGGTAGCTCAGTGGTTAGGGTGTTGGACTATCAATCACAAGGTTGTGGGTTTAAATCCCAGGTCCACTGAAGTTACCAATGTAGGTCCTTGAGCAAGACTCTTAAACCTCATTGCTCCAGGGTGCTGTATCAATTCTGTGATCTGACCCCAACTAAGTTGGGATACCTGTAAGTCGCTTTGGATAAAAGAGTCTGCTAAATAACTAGATGTAAATGTAATTGTGTTCTCGGCAAAGATGCACACCCGCTGCACCTACCCTCCAAGTTTGGTGTCTGTAGGACAGTCTTGACTGGCAAACACGTTTTACTTGAGAAAAAAAAAATAATAAGAAGAAGAAGGAAAAAACTGAGCAAAAACACTAGTTTTAAATTGGAATGTTCATCTTTTAAAAGGATATTTAACTGAAACTGGTTATTGCAAAATAGAAAACAACAATTTTGCCCATTGTGCTCCTGGGAAATGCACCATCCTGTTGATGATCTCTGCTTTCCAACCCAGTTGTACACACATGGATTTGATCTCTAAATGTTCCTGCACAGCTTGATTAGCATGAATGGGTGTATTGAAGCTGGTGCCTTCATACGGCAGCTGGTTCCCATTTTATTGCCATTTTGAGTTTTCTTGTCGCACTTACTCTTACGCCATAACCGAGCTGCGTTAGTGTAATTACTTTGAGCTAACGCTCTTTCGTTGCAGTGTACTGTTTAATAAGTGACTGATGAGTTAAAGGACAATGTTGCATAATAACAGAGGGAGTTCATCAGTGTTTCAGACGGTCCATTTAATAAAGCATCGTTGCGTAGGGTGGCTTCTGGTGTGGAATGTGCTTTGCCCTCAGCATTCCGGCAAACCTGGAAAGAAAATAACCTCCCAAACAGCCAGCAGTCAGAAGGCTTTTGGATGCTACAAAGCTGCGTGGATAATCGCCGTGCTGCCTTGTGGGAATATTCAGAGTGCTGATTTGTTTACTCGCCCAGTAATCAGCTGGTTGGGGTTCAGCGCCGCTTTAATAGCATCTTGCTTTAGAATTGGTTCGAAATGCGTTGCAGGGAAGGAAACTATGTTTCTATGACTTTGATGTTTAAATGTCTGAATGTGGCGGGTGAGTCGGATTATAGACTGCATCTTGGGAAAGTGGAGAGACGTCAGGTCAACAACTCTGCAGAAATCTCTGGAGAGAGATTCCCAGAAGTCATTTCTGGGGTGGGTGTGTGTGTGAGAGAGAGAGGGAGCGAGGGAGAGCTTCTTAGGGGAAATAAGCAGCTTTAAAGCCCTCTGATTTTGGCTGTTACTGAATCTGGGGTGACGGCATATCTGATTTTTTAAAACATGTTCCATAATATTTTTATTTATATTTGACGTGCTACCCCGTGAAACCCCCTAGCCACGCCCTCTTATTTCCCTGTGGTCCTTGTTCACCACCCTGACCTCTGAGTCACTTCAGCATTGCATTAATATACAGTACCAGTCAAAAGTTTGGACACATGTTCTGTTTGCTCAACCTATTATATTCCACTTTATCCCATACTGGTTTCTTGGGGGGGGGGGGGGGAACATTTACCCCCCCCACCCCCAGTGCCTAGAGGCAATCGTGCCAACCACTTTGACATGCTGCCCTGTGTGTTTGTATATATATTGCTCATATATTGTACATCGTGTATACTCTTAGTTAATGGCCAGGACCCCAAAAAGTACCAGCACAGAGCAGGTATTGTTTGGTTAGTGCATTATTCCTGCCTCAGCAATGTGACTGAGGTCAGTCAATCCATCCATTATCTTCCACTTGTCCGGGGTTCGGGTCGCGGAGGCAGCAACCCAAACAGAGAGGCCCAAACGTCCCTCTCCCCAGCCACCTCTACCAGCTACACTGGGGGGATTTCGAGGCATTCCCAGGCCAGCCGGAAGATATAATCTTTCTAGAGGTCCTGGCTCTTCCCCGAGGTCTCCTTCCAGCAGGACTTGCCTGAAACACCACCCCAGGGAGGCGCTCAGGAGGCATCCTTACTAGATGCTCGAACCACCACAACTGGCTCTTTTCGACACGCAGGAGTAGCGGCTCTAATCCGAGTCTCTCCCGGATGACCGAGCTTCTCACCCTATCTCTAAGGGTGAGTCCAGAAACCCATTTCGGCCACTTGTACTCGCGATCCCGTTCTTTCAGTCATTACCCAAAGCTCATGACCATAGTTGAGGGCAAGAACGTTGACTAACTGGTAAATCGAGAGTTTTGCGTTAAATAAAACTACAGCAGCACTGCTGCACTAAAACCCCCTCACCGCATTATTGTCACTGCAAAACGGACAATAAACGATACACCACCCAAATTCTACCTGTTCTGCGAGTTCTCTGATCTCTTTTGGTCAGGAGCATGACAAAAACTAGAAAAAAAAGGAAATGTACCGCGGACAACATATGATGGAGATGCACAAATAGTAATTGCACCAAATACTGTAGATGTAGAACCTGACCGATTGTTGCCCTTCTAAATACTCCACATTTAATATACTAAACATCTGCACCATGTAGACGTCAACCCAGATGTTGGTTTGTTTAATGCTTATTTATTTAAAGGCAGTATCTCATACTGACAAATGAAAGGAAAAGGTTCAAATGGACAAACACAGACCTTGGACCTTGACCTCGTTAAAGTCTCGTGGGAAGATCCTTTCCAAAGGGCAGAATAAAATGCCCCATGTCAGTTATAACTCTGGGAGGATCTACAGAAAACACAAAAATGAGTTCTATAAAACGGACTGCTGGTCACTGAGGGAGGAGGTTCTGCCATTCCTGATAAAGTCTTTCTAAAAACTTTAACTCGTGACCATAACAGCAAAATTTTAACGTGTTGGAGATTTCATGTTCGTTTTCTTCACCAAACTGATTCACGGCTTTATTTCAAAACTAACATAATACAACTTTTAAAAAGAGGCCACCTAATGGCCAGATTACAGAACACATTGTTTATAATGTCAGCCAATCAGATTTAAGGACGGGTGGTTCCACACATAATGAGTGGCTCCACACATAACTTTAATAACTGAATGGAATCGATTCATCTATTGTTAATCTGACTCACTTGATTTTGTTGTTATTAACACCTAAAAATGTACATACACAATCTGTATATTATTATTGTTTTATACGTTAATGCTAAGAGGATACCGCTTTCCCGAACAATCATATTACAGAACACAATTTTTAAAAAACAGCCGCAAGAGGATTAGTGTCCTTGGGAATCGTCTCGTTGTTTAAATTAATCTGTATTTCCATACATGATTTAAAATAATGTATTGTATATCATGCAAATATAAAATGGTCAGAGGTGTGTGTTAATATGAATGATGTCACTGCTGACAAACGACTCAGCCAATCAGATTTAAGGACCGGAGCTACCTGTTTTATAATGAAGCAATAAGAGAGGGTGTGCGCATCGTGCCAAATAACACCTTTTCCTGTGGTTTATTCACAATAATGCTCAACCTCGAGTGCCTTATTGCTTTTATCAAACAGTTACCAACACACTATAATAAAATTTTTAAAACGTTTTGATTCATAAATGCGTTGACTGAAATCAAAATCGCCAATAAACTTGCCTTCCGCGATATACTCCACATACTGTTTTTTAAAATGAACCCTGACCACGAGTAAAAGATTTCCGTTTTCTTCAACAATCAAATATTGCCATCTAGTGGCCAAATCACAGAATGCAGTTTATAAAAAAACTGAAAAAATATATATATATATCGTGCATTTATGCGAATTTTAAGAGGTCAGAGGTGTGGGTTATTCTGAATAATGTCACTGGTAGACAAGCTGCTCAAATTTAAGGACCGGAACTACCTCCAACACTACGCTCTAGTGACGAATGTCGCCTGGTGACTCCAACTCACCGGGGTGCCAATTCTCCCTCCATTTCATTCACCACCGCTAAATGGTGGAACGACCTTCCCAACAATATCCGTGAGGCTGACTCACTCAACATTTTCAAGAAACTTCTCAAAACCCATCTCGTCCACAGACACTTGCTATGTATAAAAATAAATAAAAAGCAATTACTGAATTGATTCAGTTCGGTTATTAAAGACTTGTGTGTAACGATGCTCTGCTTATGATTTTTAGTAGAAGAACCTAAATGTCTTCACAGTAACATCCTGGCACTGTGGTCCCACAAGTTTAAGTATTAAATGTCTTATGTCAGTGGTAGTTAGTTTATTTTGTATTTAGACATCAAAGTTTCTTTGATCCTCATTGGAGATATAACCGTTCTCTCACTTTAGTCTTCTAGTCATCGTCTTTACTCTAGTGTCCTGTCAGGGTTGGGGATAAGGAGCTGGCGCCACCTAAAAAAACCCAGAAAAGTAGTTAGATAAGACCCTGTAATCAGTCACAGTGCATCACCATCAAGAGCAGCATAACTATAAGTGGCAGAGTGCAGAGTACCGAGTCTAGAAGTCAGCATGCCAGTGCCTCTCTCTGCTAATGATGAGCAGAACCTAGAGTGCCTCATTGCTTTTAGAAAACGGTTACAAACATGCTGTAATTAAAAAAAACAGGGTTTGATTCAGAAGTGCATTTATTGAAAGCAAAATTGTTAAAAGGACACTGAGTGCTGAGTATCAGGTTTCCAGTTTCTCGAACAATCAAATATTTCCATTAAGTGGCCAAATTACAGAACATGGTTAATAAAAAACATCGGAAAAATGTATTGTATCACTCACAGTGTCTGTAGTATATTATATATATGTTTCTACATCTCTTATTTATGAAGGACTGAAAGTGGGACGCATTAAACGGGGGATGGGAAGTTATTTGTCTAGACGCACTACGGCTCATAAGTATACCAATAGACACGAAGTGGCACGCAACAGGGGTCAGGGACTGCGTTGTTAACACGCACGGCAAAAAATTGCGTTGTTTGTATTTTCAGTGTTAAAGTGAGTAGGCAATTCACCTTGAATGCATGTTTTGGATTGTGGGAGGAAACCGAAGACCCTGCGAGGAAAAAAAACCCTCAAATTAACAATTAAGATTCAAACCTGGATCCCCCGGCACCACGGTGGCTAGCACGTTCACCTCTCAGTTCAAATCCCAATCTGGTTGGATTTTCCACTTTCTCCCCATGTCCGCATGGGTTTTCTCCGGGTTCTCCGGTTTCCTCCCACAGTTTAAAAAAAAAAATGGATTCAAGGTAATGAATGAATGACCTGGATACCCAGGGCTGGGAGGCACCCCTGTGCCACTATTAGGGTTTTTATATTTAACGGATTTTACAGAGAATTTTGTACTAAGCACTGTGGTGGTGTTCTGTCCAAGGAAAGGCCTATTGTGTTACAACCATTTGTAATCATTTATGATTTAATATGAGTTTGGTAAACATCCCACTTTGGCTTTTGGTCCATCTGCAGCGATTGAGCTTCTCCAATTAATCAGCTCAATAAACAGACTGTAACTGAGTAAGCTTAGACATGTAGACACAGGACAAACATGTCCCAGGCTGATGTTGGGGAAATGGGCCAGGGCTAAATGCAGACAGCGGTTGTCGGCTTGATGTATATAATAAATGTAAACCTGTATCATTCCAGTTAATCTGAGGTTCAGGTCAGTTAGTGGTGGAGTTGTTCGTGACTTAGTAATAGTGTACAGTTCAGTCCATAGTGAAAGTGTGCAGCAGTGATTTGTTGTTTATGGTTTTCAGGTGTGCATGTTGCGATTGCTACACATTTCAGGTTTTACTGGTTTGAGCTGTTTAGTCTGTAGTTTCCGCCAATACCAAAGCTTTTTTTTCAGCTCGTTCTTAAACTGTTTGGCCTGCGAGGTTTTACGCAAAGTCTTGTGAGTTTATGATCCAATCGCAAAGTCAGAACTGAGGACTGCGATGTAGTCAGCTACTGTATTTAAAGTCTGAACATTTCTTTATAAGCTGCTTTAGATCTGTTAGATCAGCTTTAACATATACACTCTAGCTGTCTCACCTGTTCTATGCTCGGGTGGCACGTTTCATTAATTTTCTTATTTGGCAAAATAACTTTTTTCAATTCCATCTACCTGTGCTCCAATCGCTATCAAGATATAACGCACTCCAAGCGCCCCGCATCATCGCCATTGAGCTAGCACGCACAGGCGCCCTACGTCATCCCCTCCACTCTACCCACACGTCAGTCGTTATGGCAATAACACACGCCAAGCGCCCTAAATCATCCCCTCCACACTATCCACACGCCAATCGTTATGGCAAGAACACAGCCAGACGCCCCAAGTCATCCCCTCCACACTATGCACACACCACTCGTTATGGCAATAACACACAGCAGACGCCCTACATCATCCCTTTCACACTATCCACACGCCAATCGTTATGGCGATAACACAAGGCAGACGCCCCACGTCATCCCCTTCACTGTATGTGCACGCCAGTTGCTATGGAGATAACCACACGCCAAGCACCCCACATCATCCCCTTCACTTTACCTGCACGCCACTTGCTGTTGAGATAACACACGCCAAGCGCCCCACATCATCCCCTCCACTGTATATGCACGTTGATCGCTATCGAGATAACACACGCCAACCACCCCGTATTATCCCCTTCACTTTACCTTCACGCCAATCGTTATGGAGATAACACACGCCAAGCGCCTTTATATTATGGATACAACAACAGTTCGGGAAATTACATGACTGAGGACTGTGTACAGTAGATAAACCTTTGGTGATTCTGTTTGTACTTTCAAACAAACATGGAAGTCCACTATCGTCCAAAATCTGACTGGATGTTAAATAATTCAAATTAAGTCAATTCTTTTGCGTAACTGCTTTAACAGTTTTGCCCCAGCTTGTGTTGACCTTTCCTTGCGTGTAATTGGACACTTCTTGATAACTTTGTTTTTAGTGAGTGTTGAACTGAGGATGTATTGATATATAATGTAATTAATTTGAAGTCATATCCTCTTATCTGTTGGTGTTGGAATAAGAACCTCCCCTCCTGCCCCTCATTAAACTGTATTCGGTTGTTGGCACACACACAGCAAACCATACGGTCCATAAACGCTCAGTTGTGCCACCTACTGCTCACATTCAACACATTCCAACGCGCTTAGAATGTGTGGTATTTCACTTATCCATTTTCATTACACACTGGAACTGTAACCGGAGCCCTCAAGGGTTTGTGGGTCAAGGCTATCGGGTGTCGAGAGTTTCACAACACACCTAATCCATCTGCTGACTCAACCACAGAATGAAAGGACAGTGTTTCCCTGAGATTTTTATAATTATTAAAATGATTAAAATAGGGCTTTCTACTGCGGCATTGCAGCTTCTTTCAACCTTATGGGTGTGTATACATACAGAATGAGTCATTATGCTTTTCTAAACAATAGTAGTGTTTTTCTAATCAGTATCTTCTTAATAAGAATAATATTGCATGACATTTACATTCCATTCCATTTAGTCATTTAGCAGACGCTTTTATCCAAAGTGACTTACAAATGAGAGAACAACACAAGGCAGTATAATTAGGAAGTTTAAGATGATTGTCAATTGATAAACTAAGATTACGGACTGAGGCAGTTGGAGAGATTATGGTGCCATCGATTTGGAGGGTCAGGTCATGATGAATTAAGGGTTTAGCTGGGATTATAAGTAACTCGTTTTTTGCCAGATTTAATTTAAGATGACGGGCCTTCATCCAAACGGATATGTCGGTGAGGCAGACTGATATCCGAGTTGAGATTGCAGAGTCGCGGGGGGGAAAAACCAAATGAAGCTGAGTGTCATCTGCATAGTAATGGTAAGAGAAACTATGTGCCTTAATGACGGTGCCCAGTGATGACATGTATAATGAAAAGAGGAGGGGTCCGAGTACTGAGCCCTGCAGGACTCTAGTGACTACTTGGTGAGGGTTAGAAACATTCCCGTCCCAAGACACTTGAAAGATCCTACCCTTTAGATATGAGTGAAACCATTTAAGTTTCGTACCAGAGAAGCCAAGATTGAAAAAAGTGGACAGTAGAATCTGATGAGTTACTGTATTGAAAGCAGAGGAAGGGTCCAGCAGGATGAGGACAGAGGACTGGGAGTTAGCTTTGGCTGATTTAAGTGAGTCAACCACTGAAAGCAGTTCAGTCTCAGTGAGGTGACTGCACCTAAAGCCAGACTGAAACAGGTCAAAGAGAATGTGTTGTGTGAGAAACTGGGAGACCTTGCTCAAGGACCCACATTGGTAACTTCAGTCGACCTGGGATTTGAACCCTCAACCTTCAGATTGATAGGCCAACACCCTAACCACTGAGCCACCATGCCCATGTTTTTTCATGTATTTCATATAAAATAAATGTATTGTGACAATGTGTATATTTATATAATGTTAAGATGGACAGTCTGAAGGCACCCGGGCATCTTCATTTTATTAAATTTGGCCCTTTTTCTGGTGATCCATATAGTTCAGGAACTCAAATTTAAATTGTCCACTAGGTGGCAGTAGGTTACCATGTTAAAACTGCACTAACCCTTTTGACCTTGTGCGTCATGGGTATATGGTCATGGATTTATATGCATTTACATTAGGTTATTTAGCAGACGCTTTTATCCAAAGCGACTTACAAGTATCCCTCTTAATAGTTGGGCTCAGAGCACAGGGTTGATACAGGACCCTGGAACAATGAGGTTTGAGGGTCTTGAGGTTTCAAGGACCCACATTGGTAACTTCAGTGGACCCAGGATTTGAACCCACAACCCTAAGATTGCCAGCCCAACACCCAAACCTCTGAGCTACCACACCCACCAAATATGCTTGTTGAGCGTTAGAAACATCTCTGAAAACCGTGCTGTCTCAGTGGCGTGACCTAAAGCCAGACTCATTAGGGTCAAGAAGAATGTTTTGTGTGAGAAACGTGGAGACCTGGGCAGCTGCTACACGTTCGAGTGTTTTAGATCGAAATGGTAAAAGATGGATCTATGCAGTTCAGGACCTCAGATTTAAATGGTCCACAAGGTGGCAGTAGGTTACCATGTTAAGGCTGCACTGACCCTTTTGACCTTGTGCATCATGGATATATGGTCATGGGTTAATATGCTTATGTCCTCGAAATTTTGTATTCATTTTTATAATATGTTTTGTTTGTATTTAATCAGCCATGCAATTACACACCACCTTGTTTTTACACACACTTGTCTATTTTATAACTTTTTTAACTGTATAGTTGCCCTATGTACATCTGCAGTAACTAGTGCTAGTCCTTCTGCTTCTCTATATATTCTGATTTTCCCATTTTACTTTTTTTTTTTTATTTATTATAAGTACCAACGCCGAGCAGGTATTATCTGTGTGATGGATGATCGTTAGGGGCGTAGTGATCAGCCGGATTATCTCCAGTCCTGCAGTGTCTATGGGGTGTTTGATCTCATCTCCTCTCATTATCTTCTGCTTTATCCTCTACTCAGGTCACTCGCTCACACAGACACAAACACACTACATATAGGAGCAATTTAGAGCAGCCAATTCTTCTTGAATCCATGTCTTTGGACTGTGGGACAACACCCCTGTGGACACGGGAAGAACTACTGTATGTGAAAGGTGTAGGGGTTCCTACGTCTTTTCAGGGGAGAACATTTCATGTTGTGGGCAGATACATCCAGGGCAGGGCGTCGATCCATCGCTGGGCTCACACACACACTATATAGGGGCAATTTAGAGCAGTCAATTCACCTTGAATCCATGTTTTTGGACTGTGGGAGGAAAACCCCTCTTTTAACACGGTAAGAACATAGGATCTCTTCCCAGAGTGGCATTCTAACCAGTACTTATTGGCGGAGGTGCCCCCTTCCAGGCAAAAAAATATATATATATTTTTTTTTTTACAATTTTACACTAATGGAATGTGTGACGGCAAAGTGAGGACCATTTTAGAAGTGGAGGTCCTAAACATTTTCTGTAGGTGTCCCAATACTTTTGCAGGCCCTTTTTAGTTGAACAATAGAGGTGAGGGATGATGTTTTTAAAACCCCAGTTGACCCCTGTGCTCATTTTGATTTTCCTAATCCCTCCACTGCCCTTGTTTTTTTGCGCCTTTAAAATCCAAACACTGAGGGATTGTTTTCGAGCTCCTCGTTCACGTTTAGGAGCTTTGCGTGGCTGCTGTGATTGGAACGCGGCGTAAGGAGGTCGCTGGCCCAGCGTGTCCCACACCGACACTAATTCAGCCGGAGGCCATGTGGAGTTTAGAGCGGAGTGGTGGAAATGCTGTTCGCTTTTACGATTGCATCATTGCCAAATAAGGGGAGCCCATCGAAAAGCCAGGCTCAGATCTTCCCAGAGTCCCTCCTCTTCACTCTCTTCTGTTCTGCATTTGCCAAAACTTAACTACAGTAAGACACTTCCACTAGTTTTGTGATCGTGCCTGCAGCAAGTCCCTCCTGCACAGTGAGTATTGATCAGTATATCAGCGCATCGTTTATCTATAGGGTTCTCTTTATGGCGACATCCCTGCCGTGACCGCAGGTGCAACGGTGTTTGCGTATAAGATAAGATTTCCACACAGCTCACTTTACCGCTGTTGTGTTGATGATGCTTATTTCAGCATGATGAAGACTTTAAATTCACAATGTGAACTCTGTGTGTGTGTGTGTGTGTGTGTGTGTGTGTGTGTGTGTGTGTGTGTG
>JAOUQT010337425.1:0-23828 GCA_025769995.1 Xyliphius kryptos | reverse complement strand
CACTCCTTTATAGGGGTTGTCTTGCTAAGTGCCTCTTATTTCTACCTGTTGTCTGTTCCATTTGCACAACAGCAAGTAAAAGGATTCACAATCAGTGTTGTTTGCTAACTGGACAGGTTGATTTCACAGAAATGTGGTTGACTTGGAGTTAAATTGTGTTGTTTAAGTGTTCTCTTTATTTTTTTGAGCTGTATATTGTTTGCCCATAGTTTTTTATAAACTGCGTTCAGTATTTTGGCCAGTAGATGACTATTCAATTGTAAAGAAACCGTAAATCTTTTTCATTCTAAAAAGGTTCATTCTAAAAAACGGACTAGATTTTGTCGCAGAAGGCGAGTTTATTAGCAAGTTTGCTTTCAGTAAATGCACTTATGAATCAAATCTTGTTTTTTATTTTAGTGTGTTGGTACTTATATATTGTAGGTTTTATAAAAAAAACGCACTCGAGGTTGTGCATTATAGTGAATAAACCACGGGAAAGAGGTGTAACGACATAACACCTCTTTCCTTTGGTTTATTTACAATAAAGTACACCCACTCATGCCTTATTGCTTTATGACATTTGCATTACATTTAGTCATTTAGCAGATGCTTTTATTCAAAGGGATTTACACGAGAGAACAAAACAAGTAAAAACCAGCTACACTGTAGCATCATCAATCCAGATTATTATCCAATCTGGTTGTATTTAAAAAAAATAATTATTATAGCACGTGCTTGTGGAAGAGATGTGTTTTAAGATATTTCTTAAAAATGCAGAGTGACAGCCTAATGGACAGTGTTGGGAAGATCATTCGACCATTTAGCAGTGGTAAACGACATAGAGTGAGAATTAGCATCACAATGATTTGATCCTTAAAGCGCAGTGAACAACTCAGAGTGTATTTTTGAAAGTTGAATTGAAGGTAAAATGGTGCAGACCAGAGATTGTCCTGTGGGCCAGAGTCAGTGTCTTGCACTGAATGCGAGCAGCTACAAGAAGCCAGTGGAGAGAGCTGAGTAGCGGAGTGACATGAGTTCTCTTGGACTGGTTAAACACAAGTCAGACTGCAGCGTTTTAAGCCAGCTTTAGAGGCCTCATTGTAAAAGCTGGAAGAGCGGCAAGCAATTAATTACAATAGCTGAGCCGGGATAGGATGAGGGCTTGGACCAGTAGCTAAGTAGCCTGTTCTGTTAAAAACGGTCCGATCTTCCGGATGTTGTACAGAATGAATTTGCAGGAACATGCGAATTTAGTGACCAGATCCGACAGTTTAAGATAAGTGTCAATTGTGAAATCAAAGTCATGGACACCTCATTTGAGCTGATATTTGAAAATGTGTGTTGTTAAAGGCAGCTTAGAGATAAAATAAATTCGACTTGATTTAAAAGCTCACATTGATGTAATTTGAGATGCTCACATATAGTCAGTCATTGACTTTTATACATTCAGTGTGATGGCTTTTACAGTAAAGTATGCAATGTTTTTTTTTTCCCCAAGACACACAATCTGCACATGTCATGTATAGGTATATAATTTTTTTTGCACACAGTGGTAAATCTAAGATTATGCACAATTTATAAGAAAATGATCTACCCTCTAATGAAAAATAAGCACTACTGAAACACCACTAAGTAGATGATAATGCTATGTAATTTTTGTCTCATTAAAATGTAAATCAGACAGGTAGAGGTGTATTAAACTTAATCTGATCACAAAGACCTTAATGTTGCTTTCACACATTTGTCAGTGTTCCCAAAAACATGTCCAAAGTCATAAAACATGATCTGTAATAAAAAAAGAATGCAACTGGAATGCTGCAGAATTATGTCTCATGAAACCAGACGGAGATTACATTAAAGATAAAAGCAAATTAGACGGGCAAAGTCTGTGGAAGAGCTGTTTACTGAGTGAAGCTAACAAGTAGTAGTGAGTGCATGTTTTATTGCATTACACTCACTGGTACTGGTGTTAGACAGCTGTGTGCATGAGAGTAAGTGTGTGTGTGTGTGTGTGTGTGTGTGTGTGTGTGTGTACTTACTTCCATAGTAATTGTATCTGTGTGCGAGGGCACACACTCCAGAGCCTCGTCTCCACAGCAGCCCCCACAACGCCTAAGTGATACACATGATGGCAAGAAGAGGTGATGCGTCTCCCATGGGAACTCCCGCCAAACCTCTACCATTGTCTCTCTGGGCTGGCAACTACTTTTTTGATAGACATCCAGCCATCGCACAACTGAGAGGATAAAAACAATAACAGGGTTACATAAGGAATTCATTAGGTTTGAAACATTCTGAACATTTGTCAAAATTGATTTGTACATGAGGGACCAAATACGACCCGTGTGACCATCTATCAGCAGAGGTGTAATTAATAAGACTCGCTAAATTTGGATTATTGATAAATAGCCATTTTTGTAAATACAACCTGATTCTATCGGTATCTTTTACAGTGCTGTATCACATGTATTAATCCCAAATAAAAAAAATGCATGCAAGCACACTTAAGGAGTAAAATGGTAAGGTTTGTATGGGATAAAAGCTTATATCGCCATCATATAGGTAGCATTTCCAGAAAAGCTATTCTTGGTCAGCTGCTCAAAATAGCCGTCTCAACCCACCTCAAAGGCCTCATGGATTTCTAAATACGAATGCAGAAATTAATACCTTGTCCTGATCTGTGACTCTCTGTGGGCTGCCAGTGAGTCAGCTGAAAAAGAAGGTATAATACCATCAGACATAACATTCTGTAATTGTAGACAATAACTATAACATGCTAACCTGCAATCTCACTGATTGCTCATATCCACAAAATACTGAGACACATTCATCGATCATCTACAATATTAAAACTACCACTTTGTTTCAAACCTCATTGTTTTCATGCCACTTTTTAACCATGTACATGCAGTAGTTTTACAATCACAGACTGTAATACATTTGTATTTTTGTGTACATTGTTGGGCTTATTTTACTCTCTGCTTTGGTTGTCAAGACCCAATCGATCCATCTTGCCCTCATTTGCAGACAGCAGTGTCGCCAGGGGTTTTATTCATTGTATCCACTCAATTGTGTCTAATTTACAAGACTCTGTACTCATGTATGTATATGTAAACTTAGTGACAAGTTAAGTGACACTGAGGTATCTTAATAGGCGTCGTTGCATTTATTGGTTCTTACTTGTATTTTTCCTTAACTATTTGCACTAATTTATTGTTGTAGTACTACTGTTTGTTGCTGCTACTAGTTGCTAAAAATATGGACTACAAAACAGACTACAGTCTATTATGTCAGAAATAACCATTAAACATATTTAAAAGGTGGGACTAGTAAACCAATGAGTATGGAAACAACACAGTGAGGCTTAACTAGGACGGCACGGTGGCTTAGTGGTTAGCACGTTCGCCTCTCAGTGCTGGGGATTCCCAGTTCAAATCCCAAAGTGGTGGAGTTTTCATGTTCTCCCCGTGGGTTTTCTCCGGTTTCGTCCCACAAATCAAAAACATGTATTTCTGGTAAATTGAATGAACTAAATTGCCCTGTATAGTGTGTGGATGTGTGAGTGGGTGAGTGTGTGCCCAGTGATAGATTGGCGTACTGTCTGGGTGTATCTGCCCAACACCTAAGATGTTCTCCCCTGGATTGGCATGAGGAACCCCACCACCACCCTAGTAGAGGATTAAGCGGAAGACAATGATTGGATGGATAATAATAATTATTATTATGACTACTACCACCACTTAAACGGCACCTAATAAAACTGGACAAGTCGGAGTGATGCGTCTCTTGGTTGACCAAGAAAGTGATTTGAATGAAACAGTTGTAAAAGTAATTTTTTTCTACTAATCCAGTGTATTCAGTAAAGAAGAGTGAGCCATATATTTTACTTAAACTCCCCCTCAGCAGTACTGGATCCACACTGGTACAAGGTCAGATGAGAGCAGACTTTGTACGTGACCTAGCACACACATAGACGTGGGTACACATAAAAGGGCAATGTGTGTTTAGTTCAATTGGGCGTTTTGGAGTAAACAAAACACTGCAGTTCTAGTCATTGTTGGACTATTTTTGTATAAAATTATGCAAAATGGCTTCCAACGCATGAACCTGGTTTAATTGTCTTTAAAATTTAAGAGGATATTAAAAATATTAATAATCTTCTAAACACATTTAATAACATAATAAAATCTGCAATCTGGTGAACTACACAGTGCAGAAACTTGTACCAAGCTACATAGTGTTGCAATTTGAGAGAAATATCTGTTAATTTGTCATCTTCTCTGTGGAGTCATTGCAAAATACAGCTGCAATGCTTAAAACTGTCACATACTCCCACCCACACAAAGCAAAAAAGATCATCTTGGTGCTGCCAGCTTGAGCAGTTTGGCAGTGTGTGCCCCCAGCTCAGAGTCTTTGATCCCCTGCACATCCATTCAAAGTTTGCAGCTCTTTCTGAGTGCCTTCAGCCAAAGCCTGTCTGCCAGCCTCGCAGACATCCCATTGAAAGACATTGAAACACTGAGCAATACATCTGCATTACATTCTCATTTTAGTTCCCAGCAGGTGCACCAATCCTGTGTAGCTAAGCAAAATGCTACACGAAGAAGTGAAAAAGGGTAGTGCATGACATCATCATCTCCCCACCTGGGAACAACAATGTGATAACTTTCTCCCATGAGGAGCCTGAATTATAGGAACTCCATGTGTATGTGTGTGTATCAAGGGGAGAGACTGGGATGTGTGCAAAATGTTAATTAGCAAAAGGGTCAAAGCTGGGTCATTGCACTGAAGTCAAGACAGCTCCTCATAAGACAGATCACCCCACCAACACCAGACCAGTGAGGAGGTACTTTCAGTGATTTACAGTTATTACCTGTAGACTTCAAACAATGAAAAAACTTTAAAGGCTTTAAAATTTGAATCTTTTTTAAAAGCCAATTTAAAACATGATGACTTGTGCAATTAAAGAATATGTTAGCATATCTATACCTTTAAATGCCAAAGCTCTCACTGACTCACTCACTCATCAGGGTCTGGGTCTTTTGAGTTTCTACAAGGCTGTTTTTGCCATTAAACCAGGGTCTTTTGAGTTTCTACAAGGCTGAAACATGGTACCATGGTACTACGTTTGATTATTTTGCTGTCGCCATCGAACGGAACACCTCAGACGGATTGGGGTCTTTGTGAATACTGATAAATTCACTTAAGAAAGCAACCGCATAGAAAACCGTAGTCAAAACTCACACTATATTCCTTTCCCATGTTCATTTAAAGATTTTTACTTGCCACAAACCTTAATCTATAATAATACATTCATTTTATATATACAAACTCCAAAGCCATCACTCATTCAAAAACAATTGTGTTTCAACTTTCACATCGTTATCACGTTCTCCACAGTAGCACAGCATTGGCATTCGATTTATTCATGTCTCAAGCGGGCAATATAAACAAAATTCCCACATAAGGCAGAAATCAAACAGCAAATGTTTATCAAAGCAAACACACCTTGGGTTATGTGCCACTTTTAACCAGACCAACATCTCCAATTATACCTCAGAGGGCTTGCACACTTAGGGTATTTAAATTGAGCTTGTATTGCGTTTATTTTAATAAAGATTTCATTGTTTTATTTTTACCCGCTGTGGTGTGCTGCCTCATATGACTGTTTTTTTTTTGAGGACCCAGCCTCATTGCCCACTTGTTATGGAAAGATCCAACAGCCACCTGAGTGAGGTGGCTCCATTGTTTATCAAAGCAATACGTTATTAAGGTTATTAAACCTTGTAACATACAGCCATGTGATTACTGGAGCAAACATACATTTTTTTAGCAGAATTTAAGCACTGTCGTCATATTGCGGGTGGTCAAGAAACTTAGTGAATAGCACGTTCAACTTACATTTACATTTAGTCATTTACCAGATGCTTTTATCCAAACAACTAACAAATTTGAGAATAACAACTTTTACTTGAAAGAACTACTTAGTAATGGTTATTCAAGTTCTAATCTCAATCTCTCACAGGTAAATTGCCTCTATATAGAGTGTGTCTGTGAGTGTTTGTCCCCAGTGCCCCAAAGGTTCTCCCCTAATTCGGAATTCGGAAGATAAAGTTGGATACGTCAAAATTTAAGATGCAGCATAAGTTGTCCGAGTAGTGATGTAAACAAGATGGTTGAACCGCACATATCAAATAATTACCTACAATTTGAAGGTTAATTCTAATAAAAACAATATTTTTTTAACATCTACAATAAACACATACAGTACCTTATTTTGCTATATTTGTGAAAAAGTAAAATCGACAGCTAATATATTGATAACAACTATTAGCCATACGATGTAGCGAAGCTCAACAGCATCTATTTTTTTATTTTCTTCCCATACAAACCACAATAAACGTGTGCATGTCTGGTTCACAAGTTTAATCTTTGAGAAACCTACCAATCGACATGCATTTAAAAGTGCTTTAAGGATATAAGGTAGATAATGGATGGATGAACAGATTGCTCAGTGCTGGGTCATTACCCACACCATCTTGCCACATTCAGACCCAGTAATCAGCACCAGACAGGGCTTGACCATCAGTTGGCTGCCTTTGTGAAAGTGCTTAGTAAATCAGTACCAGAAAGGGCTTGACCATCAGTTGGCTGCCTTTGTGAAAGGATGGATGTGTGCTATGATGCTGAGGTAACGTAAAGGCTTCCTCTGGCTGTTCTGGCCAGTCAGTGCTAGAACTCAATCCAGCTTCAGAAATCTGGGAACTTTGCACACCACCTCTGTTTTATTTTATTTTAACATTTCCATTGGTCAAGCTGTAATGTATTGGTGCAGTTTTAAGTGTGTCGCACATTCAATAGTATTTGGGGCTGCATTGCCCTCTCAGAATGGGGTTGCAATAGGCATTTATATTGCTTTTGTGTTGTTACTTTTAAAACAAGCTTTTGCTCATTTCAGTTTCTCCCTCTTGTGGTGTCATCCATTATTGGTTTGTGCCTCACATTTCCTGGAATTTGTCCACCTTTCCCATAAGGTACAATGAAAGCAGGGTGTAGTTTAAATCGATTTTTGAATATCTTCCCCACACTGTCCGAAAAGCTGAGTCACTCAACTTTTTGGGAAACATTTGAAAACACAAATTTTCCACATGCACTTGCTATAACAAAAAAATCAATAAAAAATAAAAGCCTGATTGGATAAGGTTTGATTTTTTCCTTAATATATCTTTGGATTGGATAAAAGCATCTGCCTAATGACTAATTGAAAAAACCCATGAAATAAAAATGACAACAATATGAAAAATGGGTAAATCCTATGTAAATCTCTAGTTTAAACCATTATTTATTAACGATTATTTACTAATACATTGCATATTTATTTGTATATGTATGCTAATATATTCTCAATTAACTTATCACCCACTTTATTATAAATAATTTATGATAAATTACTTACTATTATTATGAAATAGCATAATGCAGCCATATACACAGCAAACTAATAAAAAAATCCTACATTTTCTACTACGAATATAAGTATCCAAAACATATTTAAGTGTGTATGATTAAAGGGCTCTGAGTTCCGACAGCTATATGAACAGAACTGCCGGTTTAGACATAGAAATAATTACTGAGACCTTGTCTACAGTACAGATGGAGCTGCCATAAAGCGCGTCCCTAATTTCACGTAGCCTTATAGAATACCCAGAACCACAGCGTCTGTTCTAGTTAGGCAGAACTGACACACAGGCATGAAGGAAGCAATGCACACATCTATTTGGCTCCAATTTCACCCACTCAGCGCGCACGTCCCCGTGCACAAACACGCTTTTAGCATCATAATCTAAAGTCCAGTCACTGTTGCAGAGTCTAGGCGTCCTGTAAGCACATTTATGCTATTTTTGTCAGCATTAACATCTACGGCAGCAAGCCCTGGTTTTCCACTATGAGCTGTATGCGCCTTTAAAACGCACAACCTTTGAGATGGCAAATGCCAGCGACCGCGAGGTTATTCAAACACATCAGCATTGTAAATGGCTTAAAAGTGTTGAGCATTAACTAAGTGCTGTAAAATCTGTGCGCAAAAAAAAAGATAAATAGGACCCATTAATTTGGATTCAAGACTCTGGTAAATCAGTCGAATGGAGCTGAAACACAAATGATGTCAGAAATGTCATAAATCCCAAACGAACTCATTTCACTCCATTACTCATCTCGTTCCATTGGCTCCCTGTAGCTGCTCGCATTCAGTACAGGGCACTCACTCTGGCCTACAGGACAATCTCTGTATCTGCCCCCTCTTACCTTCGAGCCATCTTACCAAAATACATTCCAATTGGTTTACTGCTTTCTAGTGATGACCTCACCAGTTGATTCAGCCTCACCGTGGTGCTAATTCTCACCCCATGTCTTTCACTACAGCTAATTGTTGGAACGATCTTTCCGATACTGTCTGTGAGGCTGTCACTCAGTATTTTTTAAAGACATCTCAAAACAAATCTCTTCAAAAGAGACTTGCTATAAAAAAAACAGCCAGATCGGATAATAATCAGTTTTGAGGATACTACAGTGTAGCTTGTTGCTCCTTAACTACTTCTTAATTCCTTAACGTCAAGGATTAGGGTGTTGGGCTATCAATCTATAGGTTGTTGGTTCAAATCCCAGGTCCACTGATGTTACCAATGTGGGTCCTTGAGCAAGGCCCTTAAACCTAATTGCTCCAAGGGGCTGTATCAACTCTGTGTTCTGACGAAACCATCAAGTTTGGATACTTACAAGCCACTTTGGATAAAATTAATCGCTAAATGACTATATGTGTAATATAATGCGCTTGGTGTGTCATCTCTATAGCGATTGGGGAAGGGTAAGACGTCGAGGCATTTGGCATATAGTGATTGGGCACACGATTAGAGTGGAGGGGATGATGAGCCGCTTGTCATACAACGATTGGCGAATGAGTAGAGAGGAGGGGAGGACGCACGGCGGCAAACGTGAAGCTAATGATGTAAGGCATGCTACAGGTAGCATGTCAACACCAAAGAGGACACCTGACTAAATGTGTCCGATCCCTGCAGCACCACTTTGCTTCCCAAAAACTTTAATGAAGACGGAATTGAAGAAAATATCTTGTCAAATCAGCAAATCAGTGAGTGACTTCAATGAAACCTTCATTACTCGTAAAACGGGTAATGGCTAGTATACATGGGCTATCAATCTTTATATTGTGGGTTCAAATCCCAAGTCCATTGAAGTTACCAGTGGGGATCCAAGCCCCCTAACCTTGCTCCAGGGGTTGCTCCTAATTGCTCAACCCATTGTTCTTACCTCAACCATCTTGTTGTAACGTGTAAGTTGCTTTGGATAAATGTATCTGCAAAATGTCCAAATGTAAATGTAATGTAAATGGCAAAAATGGCAGAGAGAGCGTTTGTCGGTGAACAAACTTTATAGTCGTATAGGCTGCCCTGCGTTTTTGTGCTCTTACCGGTGTCTTGGCACAGTGCGCTGGCATTCTGGCAAGCAAGACGAACTGAAACAAGGCAAGAATAACTTGTAGAATTGTACCCATTGTTGACGTTCTTGGTGGGGAAAAAAGTCCAGAATAAGTAGATAAATCAGAGCTGGAGCAGAAGGCGTTCTCAGCTCCGGGTCTCCAGTGCGCTTTACTCAGGTCGATAGGAAATTCTTAAGTGTGCTGTACTCATTTCCCAAAATGAAGACCATGATAATGAGCAGTGAGGGTCTTCCAGCAGCAGGACGCGCGTTTTCATCCGTGCCATGGCTTCATGTGCGCCCAAACAATAACAGTGGATTTTTAAGTTTTAAATCTTCCCCTTTGATCCAGGATCCAGGACCTTTAACTAACGGACACGACACGCCGAGTACGCGTCTTCGTTTCAGTCTTGTGGATCCACGATTTCCAGACAGGATCCAAATGAAGGTCCGGTCACTTGGAGGTTGGATGCGCAGTTACAATTCCACGGAGATGATAATAACCGCAAAGACAGAGGAGTCCTCGCAGACAGCAGGCCAGCAGGCGGTCCGTTTTGAAAGACTGTATGAATGAGATATTCCTGTTCTTCAGGATGACAGAAGCAGATCGCTTAAATCCGTTCAGGCAGGAAAGCCGAGGTCCATAGGTTTACGCGCGGATTTGCGTTGCTTTCCGTCGCGTCTGCCGCCACCACACGGTGCAGCTCGCCCTGCCGACGTTACTCTCAGGAACACAAACCCTTGCTCTTTATTAGCCCTGTAAAAAAAGAGAGATACAGAGTGAGGAGGTAAAGGCCTGCTGGCTGGACTCAGATCATCCGTTGCCTCCTCTTTGCCCTTCAGCAGCAAAACTAGAAATGCGCGCTCTGCAACTCGCGGCTGTGCGTCACCGTCACGTCGCCAACTTTTTTTTCCAACGCGGTGCAGGTGGAATGCCCCCTCCCGACAGCGTGCGCTTTACCAACTCCGACCTCCTTTAATCGCCTTTAATGTGTGACGTTAAACAGGAACATAGTTGTGGGAATAAACCCAAATCGCTAAATGATATTTACATTAGGTCATTTAGCACATTCTGAACTAATCCCATCACGGGACCCACATTTTCTCATGGTCCCGACCTACTTTTATAGAATCCATTCGTTCATTTGTTATATTCTGCTTAGATTCTCTCTGAGGGTCGCCCGGGAGGAAGGTCCCCATGCCCATCCATGCTAGAAAGTTTCAGGCGCTGGGCAAAAACAACCAGGGCAGGGCGCCACTCTATTGCTGGGCACTCACTCCCACTAACTGGAGAACCCGTATAAAACCCATGCAGACACGAGAACATTACATTTAGATTTTGTTATTTAGCAAACGCTTTTATCCAAAGCGACTTAAAGGTATCCCATCTTGGTTGGGGTCATAACACAGGGCTGATACTGCAGCCTGGAGCAATGAGGGTTAAGGGTCTTGCTCAAGAGCCCACATTGGTAACATCACTGGACCTGGGATTTGAACACCCACCTTCTGATTGTCCAACACTAAACACTGAGCTACCACTTCCACCAGAACATAGAAACTCCACTTAGATCAGGATTAGAACCTGAATCCCCAGCGCTGAGAGGCAAACGTGCAATTTAGAGGATTCAATATACCTTGAATCCATGTTTTTGGACTGTGGGAGGAAACCCATGTGGACACAGGGAAAACATGGAAACGACTGGAATTCGACTGGTAATCACCAGCACCGCAAGACCAATGTGCTGCCCTTATACACTGCTCAAAAAATAAAGAGAACACTAAATTACCACATCCTAGATCTCAATAAATAAAATATTTCAGTTGAAAATCTTTATTTAGTAGACAAAATAACATGAAAATCATCAAAATGTAAGTCAAAATTATTATCCCATGGTGGTACAGAGAAATTTAGAGGCTCCAGAAGCAATTTAGAGCATTCAATTGACCTTAAATTCATGTGTTTGGACTTGGAAACCAGAGAAACCCTGAGGAAACCCATATGGACACGGGGAGAACATGGAAACTCCACCAAGATTGGGCTTCGAACCGGGAACCCCCAGTGCTGAGAGGCGAATGTGCTAGCCACTAAGCCAGCATACCATTCTTATAGAATATAAACCAAACAAATTTATTTTTGAAAAAAAAAAAAAACTGTGAAATCTGAACACAATAAAAAAGCATTGAAATCAATGTAAATCCAATTAATTCATTCTGAATACATAAAACACATTTTGTAAAAAATAAATGTTTGACAGAACAAAGAAACTATAAATACAGTATTTATAATAGTGAATATAATATATTTTTTAATGATGTCCTCCCTCAACTTTAGTAGGTTGCTGGATCTGAAAACGTTTTTGGTCCCTTGATGGAGTTGAAAGGGAACAATCAAAGTAAAACTTAACGAGGTACACACCTGGAGCAACAAGGGTTAAAGACCCACTTGCTCAAGGACCCACATTGATAACGTCTGCGGACCTGCGATGTGAACCCACAACAGTTGGATTGCTACCCTACTCTTATTACATCATTAAAACCTGAGGCATTGCTAGATTTGTCCATATAGGCTATTTAACAATTAAGAACACTGTCTGACCAAAGTTCATTCTTTTTTTATTAAAAAATAGCTATATGCAGAAATTTTATAACTTTAATTAATGAACTGTAAATTTTCTTTTATTATTTATTATATAAGTTGCATTGCATTATGGCTTATACATTCAGTCTAAAACATTTAACGTGAAAATAGCTTAGCTAAAAAGTAACCTGGAAAGACCAAACTTCACTTAATCTTATTCCTTTTTATTAGTACACTCCACTACTGTAATTATAAACCTGTACACCAAAGGAAAAGTAATCTTTTTACATTAAGCCTTTTTCCTTCCATTCAAACCCATTATAATAATTTGGCTTAACGTGGCTTAATGTATTAAAACAAGAACAAAGAAAATTCAAACTTGACTTCTTTATTACTCTTTATTAGTACTCTCTACTACTGTGAATATAAAACTCTACTCCAAAAAAAGTAATAATTTTTACATGAAGCCTTTTTCATCCCATTTCAACATGGCTTTATGTATTGAAACAATAACCAAGGAACAACAAACTTTGATAAAACATGGCCAGTCGATTAACCTATACCTTTTAATATTATATCCACATACTACCACTGCCAAATAGTTTTATTAAAGCTGTAAATATTTCTAAATATTCATAAAATACAATACTGTTAACTGAAGTTCTATTACCTTAAATAATAAAAGAACACTTCTTTTTACAAATGTGTAAGTTTGGTGTTTCAAGGTTATATTTTTAGTACAGTAAGCCATGTAAGTGCCAATTCCCTATGATAGGTTTGAATAGGAGAAAAAGGCTGAAATTTAAAATTGATTTTCTTTTCTTATGTAGTATAGATTCATAATTACAGCAGTAGAAAGTACTAATGAAGAGTTATAACTTAGTGAAGCTTGGGGTCTCTAGGTAACTGTTTTAAAACATTAAGCCACATCGAGCCGTTTTCACGTTAAGCGTTATAGACTCTCATTCATATAGTTCAATTTTAATTAATTAAATAATTTATTATATTTCTGTGTAAATCACAATTTGAAATATTGCTTTTCAAATTCATTTCTGTATTTTCACAGCCCAAAACTTTACATGACCTCTCTCAGTGTTTCTTGCATGTACACCCCCGACGTCAGAACTAAGTGTGTTTGGGTTATATGGAGCACAAGACACATGTGGGAATCATGGAATGCGGGCCGCTATCTCCGTCTTACGAGTAAGAGAGTGGAAATTCTACCACAATAGCCTGTTAAGACTTAAAGCAAAAGGACAAGAAATTTGTTGATTAAGCTAAACGTTTCAGTGATGGATCATCTCGAATCGTTCTACGTCTTGTAGGTGACACATCTATATCGCTTTATAAAGCTATTGACTCATTTCTTAGAGGCTTTATCTTTAAAATCAGTCAGAGAAAACATGCAGCAGCTGCAGATGGGCCTTCATGCACCTTATCACACCATCACGTCTGAGTACAGTCAGGGCCGAGGACTTGCAGAGAGGAAAATAGCCAAACTGTCAGCAGCTACACAGAAACATCACACGAGGGATATGACAGAAGCAAGTTCATAAAAGAAAAAAAATGTAAGATTTTTAAAGAGAGTGACTGAACGTTTAAAAAGACAAAAAACATAGGTAAGCATATGTACTGCTGAAATCGGATGTTAGACATTGTATGGTAATCAAAACACGCCACAAATTTCTAAGGACCATGGGCTCTGGGGCCAAACGAAAGTTGACACCTTTTAAAATGTAATGATAACCTATAGGATGAAATTTGGTAAGTTGTAACAGCTACTGCAGCTTTACTACGAGTTAATGCTATAATATTGGGACAAAAGTCTATATTTCGTAGTTTAAGCAGTATGTGGCCAAACTATCAGCAGCTTCATGAGAACGAAGCAAGTTTATAAACTCTCGAAAAGACAAAAATGATATGAGTAAGTATATGAACTGCTGAGATTGGATGTTAGAAATTTGTGGCATATTTCAATACCACACAGTGTCTAAGGACCATGGGCTATGGGGTCAACCATAAGTTGACATCTTTCTAAATGTAATGACAACCGAGGATGTGTCAGTCAGTAAATTGGTTCAGTTTGAATGATAATCTTTTCCATAATATTGTAACAAAAGACTATTTCTTTGTTTAAACAGTATGTACTATTCTACTTTCGTTGCCTACACACATGGTTTGTTGTGTAGGAGTCCAAATGGCTTGCACAGTTCCATGATCTAAACCTAAATGTACATCTTTAAAATTATATATTAGTATATTGCTTGCAAGTATATTGCTTGTCTTCCTAATAATATATCAGTGCTTGACCTCATGAATGCTTTTTTTTTTAAAAAGCCACTTAAAATCAAGTTTTAGACACTATAAAATTTTAAGAAAAGCATTATTACAGTGCCTCACAAAAAGTCTTAACAGCACAAGCTTAATGTAAGTGACAACGTTGTTTATAATTGTACGTTAAACGCTATTATAAAAAATTAACAGAATATAATAAAACACTGACTTAATACTAGACTACTTATTGAAAGTCAGTGGCTGATTAAAACAAAATCAAATTTGGACTAAGATTCAGAAATTGCCGTTTTACAACTGTCCAAAATCTATCTACAAGACCTCAAGCAATTTAGCCTGAAAGAATGTGCAAAGCTGATAGAAACATATACTAAACACTTGCAGCTGTAACTCCAGTAACAGGATGTGCAACCTTCTGTTGGGCCATTACTTTTGGGGGTTGGGGTGTGAAAGTACAGGTATGCATTCATAATAATCATTTCAAAATAAACACTGGATAAAAAAAAATGTCTAAATCAGAAAACAGGCACACTAACTGGGCGACCATGTTTCTGGGAAAAGTGAACGTTAGACAAAATCTTCAAAACTAAAATGGTTTAGTTTTATAGCTACAGTAGAACTTTTTTGCAATGGTTCCGAATTTTGCAAATTTTATATAAAATGGACAAATGTTTAAAACTGATCCAAGAACTATTGACGAAATCCTGACAAAAATTCTCTTAATATTGCAACAGAGGAAAATTAAATCTCCCATTAAACTTCAAAAGACCAACAGGAAGGTTAAGCAAACTCTGAAGTGGTAGTGCACTGTTCCATTCCAAAATGCACGTACACATATGATTTTTAAGTCAAAGGCAATTATTTATTTATTTTTTTCAAAAATCCCATATTTTTTTGTTAGAAGTGTGGGACTGATAAATTCAAAACAGTTTAGAGAAGAAAGTTTGCAGAAACATTTTTATAAACAAAGTCCACAATGCCTTCAAGAGGCTTTTGCCATGGCCTGCACAGTCCCCCTCACCAAAAACAAGTGGCTAGAAATCAAGAGTTTTTTGCAAGGACTACAAAAACATTTACAAGCTGTGATACTTGCCAAAGGGGGTGTTAACTAAGAACTGAACATGCAGGGTGCCCATACATTTGCTTCAGACTCATTTCCTTATTTTTGAAACTGTACAAAACAGTAATTAAAATAAAATGTTGCATAATAAAAAGGTAATAAAATATATAAACACCTTTTTGGAAAAAATGTACCATAATGAATGTTATGCCTTTAAGGATATTTTGCATCTGAAAGTTAAATTATGACTAGTGATAACCAAAAGCTTGCATACAACTGAACGGAACAAAACATTGATAAAACATGGATACCTGTCTGCCGTGGCATGACCAAGAGGCTGCTCATGCAAAAAAATACAGAATTAAACTCTTTGCCACTGTTCTGCAAGTCTGATCAGCAGCTACAGGAAATCATTACTGTTTAAACGTTTCACTGGTTCCCCTAGCTGCTCGCCGTGTGAACTGTGAATGATCAACAGCGTCATTCATGTATGAGTAATTGATTTAGGGTTCCAAAAAATCTGCAAAGCGTTTCAACTATTGTGATCTGTAAAAATAAAGAGATCTATTCAGACATAAACATGAGTCAGTCACAAACCGTCAATGTGGAGGCTTATAATCGGAATCTCGAATGATTAATTGAGAAAAGATTAAAAAGCTCTGTCTAATGCCTATTTAGTCACTGAATAAACTTGAGACACAAAGTCCATTCAATGAAAAACAAAGCAACAGTCACACCACAGCCTGCACAGTCCACATCCATTACCAACTTACTTTACAGGTTAAGCAAAATTACAAAATACATATATTTTAAAAAAGGTAATAAAGTGTAGAAAGCTTTAAAGTCCGCTTAAAAATAAAACCATACACAAAAAGGAGCTATGACACATTTACAACATTATAGATTAGTATAATCTTTATTATCCTTTATCCTTTTTAGGGCATACAGATCAACCACTGCATTGACTGCGCCAAACAAAACCTCTGATGTCTGCATAAAAAAAATCCGAGCTTCACTCGGAATCTATTACAGTCTGAAACAGCACCATATATTAAGGCAACAAGGAACGAGAGGGCATGCATTATTGTGAATACACCACAGGAAAGCGGTGTTCTTAGACTGAAATCAAAATCCCTAATAAACTCGCCTTCTGTGAAAAAATCCAGTCCATATTTTAAAATGAACCTTGATGCAAGTAAAAGATTTCTGGTTTCTTTAACAACCCAATACTGCCATCTAGTGGCCAAATTACAAAAAGTAGTTTATTAAAAACTTTGGAAAAACAGTATAATTGATATTGTTCATCTATACAAATGTGAATCGCTCAGAGGTCTGGGTTATTGTGAATAATGCCTGGAAAGCCGGCTCAACCAATCAGATTTAGGGACCGGAACTACCAGTTTTAGAAAATATTTTATTATATACCTCCTAATGTAGTCTTAATATCATACAATCCACAAAACTCATAATCTACAAGACATTGTTTATGAGATCCAGCAATAACAGATTGTAATTTCTGGCTGGAACCGTTTATCCTCAGTCCTAAATACAGTAGATGAAGTTTAATCACTTTGGAAAACAAGCACCCTCCCAAAATAATCCTTAATTTGTCTCAAGGCAACTCCTGAAAGATGTTGAAGCAGATATTACAACTACCAGTAATCATGCATTTCCTCTAAAACACAGCTTCAAATCAAATCAGGGCTTTCACGTGCTTCCTCTGTGTCACGTAATGCCAGCCACCACATTTTTACACATCTCAATAAAACATCCCCGAGCGTTGATAACGCAAATTCCTCTAAATTCATCTAAATTCATAACTTAACAAGTGGTTACGATTGGCTAATGTCACTGTGATTGATAGAGCGCGAGTGTGATACCCAGCTCTAAAAGCCCACGAGATAACTATGGAATCACTGTGATTCAAGCCAGAGATCTCAGGATGACAGGACCAACACTGCAGTCTTCAGGGGCCGAAAAAAAAAACCAGTACAGTAAAAAAATATACTCCTTATTAAATGTCTTCAGCCTCATTATTTAATCATATCTACACATATATTTACATTATTATATTAGAAAGTTGAGCAGTTTAAGAGGCACATCAACTTTCTCCACCCAACACACATATACATTCTCACTCACTCACTTAAAAGCTACGCCATGTTTTGACTTTGTCAGGAATGCGGTGTTTCCATAACACCGTGTCCAGGTGCAGTTAACATGCTCCCTAATAAATCTGGCAATGGTTCATACATATAATAGGTGTTTGACACTTAATGTCAAACACCTATAATGTCCTTTAAATATCGTCACCCAGTTTAGAAGTGACAGTGCTATTCAGTTCATGAAACTGAAAGTCAATGTTTCACTTCAAACTGACCCCTCTAAACATTTTGCTTTATTCATTCATTTTACATTTCAAAATGCTTTCTATGAAGTTTCATCACAAAGTCCCTTGATCTGGTGACGTAACCACTGAAGGATCTATTTTTTTTTAAATTGGAGATCACAGCATCTTTTAAACTGTACCTTATTTCAGTAATTCTGTTTCATTTCTTCTAACATTTGCACCAATTATTTACTTCTCTTTACTGCTTCTATTAATTTTGTATCTCTCCAAAAACTCAGCATGTTTCTGTCTTAAGATCTCCTGTTGCTTCTTAAAGCCATTCACTCTGCAGAGGAATAAAAGAATAAAATGTGCAATTGAAATAAGAATTTATTACAGTTACATGATAACATGTAAAATGTTAATGTGTACCTCATACCTCGCTCTCTCTTTGGACTCATTGTAGATATCAGTGATAAATTTGTCTTTTTTATCCATAAACTTGTTATGTACTTCTTCTAGTTTCCTAAAAACAATAATAAAAATGTGATGTTAGGACAAAAATTTAATTGTTTAATAAAATTTAAATGTATACAAACTGTTAACTCATTTTTACTTAAAAGACCTGTCATGAACCAGAGTTTAGTGTGGGTAATTGCTTGTCAAGAGAGTGAAACAGTTTGGATTAAAAAAAAAAATCTAAAAAGGTAAAAACAGTTAGATAGTGATGTTTCAGCATAAGTTCATCCAGTAATCAAATCAGTGAAAAAGGATGATCTTTAGGTCAGTTGTTATGTGGCCTATTACTAAAATTGGCTTGTTACTAAAATACTACTTCATCAAGTTTTAGACATTTGGAAAAAATTATGACGTCTGGCATAATTTCTTTTTTTTTTTAACAATCCCATGCGTTAAGTTAATCTAACATATTAGTCAGTATTCTAATGAAGGATAGGGACACCGCTAAAATAAATATCTGGGTCCAATGACAAAAAAAAAAACGCTTCACATTTCTTCAAATAAACGTATGTCAAACACCAAAATCTAAATTGATCACAATAAATTTGGTTCAAACAGTGTTTAATCAGTTATTAAACACTGCACAATGCCAGATGTCGAGAATAACAAATGTGAATTGTAATTTGTATATCCATGAATAATTAAGATCACAGTTCTGCAGTTTGACAGCTGTATTAAAACATTTAAATTTGATGCACATGGAGGTCAAAATATTCTAGAAGTAAACAGCTGTTCAGTGTCTGGACCCATCTCCTTTATTCTGCATGTAGTTCTGGGTCTATCAAGCTTCTTAGAAGTGGGGGTGCTTTGTGATGATGAAGTAAAATTCCCCATTTTAGTGTCATTTTAATTTAACAAAAGTGTGTGGGGGGTGAAATCGTGCTTCAGCAAAAAAAATGCTGTCCCTAATGCAGTTATTTGTTAAACAAAATAATAAAAAAGAAAAGGAAACCATTTTTTTTAATGATCTAAAGAACATTTTTTAACCTCTGTGCCAAAGAGTAATGCATTAACTTTGTGATGTGCTCACATGTCCAGGTGTGAAAACATTACAATGCTTATGAAGGATATATACAAACAAACGAAAGGAAATGACAGTTGGCACGCATGACGAACATTTTTCATGGCTGTGGGACATTAACTACATCAACAAAACATTTATTATGAATCCTCTCTGTAACTAGGGTTAATGTGAACCATGAACACATAGCTTAATTAAATTAAATTGATGTATTAACTAACTTTTTTGTTACAGAAATTGAATTTAGTTAAAAAAAAAAAAAAAAAAAGTGGGGTACTTCCTCCAACAGTCCAGAGAAATATATTTTTAAAAAAAAGCTCCTCAGTCTGAACATTTAGCTGAATGCTTATTATATAAGCCGAATGCACATTATATAATTAAAAACTTGGCCAGTGTTGTGTTATTATTTAAAATGCAGATTTCTTCATTTATACTTCAACAGTTAACAAGATCAGACTTATCTTGCCAACTTCGACACCAAAGGCCCCGATATTTGTATTTCAAATAAATAATAAATCAAAATTTGTCCTATAAACAAAAACTGCTGGCCTGTTGTCATAAAGGTCATTATTATGATACATGAAGTCATTAACTGCCCTAATCTTTGTGTTATCAGATTATTGCCACATTTTTTTAAATTCCAGTCAGGTGTCCCCTTCATGTCATAGAAAAATCTACATACCTACTTGAAGCTTGCACTTTCTGTATTGTTTTCCTTCTGACCTTGTTGATAAGAAATCAACTCTGCTCTGTTAAGCAGGACTGTATTTGAGCATGTAATTGAGGTTATATAAATTCTGGCTGCCTGCCAACGCTGTCCATCACTCGGAATTTACACTGCAATTCCTAGAGGACTTTTTCCTTAAGATTAGAGAGTAAATGAAGCTTTATTGCTCCACAGAATTTTAAAAAACAAGACGCAGTTTACTGATACATGTAAGACTTGTGTTTAGTTTCATTTCAAAATGCAAATGGATGTGAATGGTTGTCAAAACAATATAGAATGCAAACTTGTTTCCTTGCAAAAAAAAGCACAATTTAGTTTTAAAGCCAGACTTTTAATTTTGTCTCTCAGGCTGACCAAGGACCAGATAATGTTTGACTGCTAACACAAAGAAGGACACACTGACAGCATTTAAAAGCTACATCTAATTAATGAGGTTACAGCTTCAGAATCAACGGTGTTTAAACATTTATGAACCAGCAGGATTGAAATTAACCTACAAATAAATCAGTTTCTTAACTGGTTAATTATTCTTCGATAATGTCATGACTTTCAGGATAGGTGTCAACCTGACATATAATTATAAAAAGTGAGTCAGGTGGGCTGAACATGATCCAAAAGATTGCGTCGGTGGAATTGAAGCATGCAATTTTGACACTAATGCAAACAGTGAAAAATAAATCTCAGATCATTTATAGCTATTTAATTTATTCAATCTATCTTCTAATGGATTTAACCTCTGAGCAGTCAAGAATACAACATTAATGTTTAATGGTGGCCTTTTTTCTTGCTTGGTCAGGAAACAAATTCCTCCCTGTGACATTTGGGGAGGTGACTGGATCACAAACACAACACTGAACCAAGGCAAATTTGATAACTTTACCTAGCCTACACCCATCGAACATAAAAACATTTACAGTACTGCAACACCAAGTGGAACTACTAATGTGTTCTAATAAAGAGTATGAAACAGTTTACTAATTCCGACTTATTAAGCACAACAATGACCTGCACCAACTTAAACTGTTTTACAATACCACATTACAGCTTAAAGTACACATGATTTTCTCGGACATCTTTACACTACCTGAATCCAAAGTAATGAGCACTGATGCTGAGCAGCATTGCCACGATGCAGTAGCCGACCAAACGCAAATTCTTCTTTTTTTTCTTGTGTAAGTCTTCTTCTGAGAAATCCTGAGGATTCCGAAACTGTTCCCAATATTGTGTGTGATCAGATGGCTCTGCGGTACTTTTAGAGATCAATCATACACATCAATTAAATTCGGAATCTTTAAACATAAAGGTTGCTCCTGTTTAAATAGCAGAAATTATTAAAAAGTTCTTGAGGTTTACCTCTGACTGTATGAAGAAGAGGAGGATCTGAAGCCATGGTCTGCACTAGAATGATGCCTCAGGCGGAAGTCATACTCTTTCCTGGAGACCTCTTTGCTCAGCACCCGATAAGCTTCATTCAGCTTCACAAACTGAGTATGGAGACTGGGGTTTGACAGATCACTGTCAGGATGCAGCTACATGTCAAATAAAAGAGCTTTTACAACAATTACATGAATAGGAAATGACAAAAAAAACTTGTTAAATTGGGCAAGATTTTTTTTTATATTAAAAGAAAGTAACACCAAATGCATATTTTTTGTATATATATATTTTTGTATTTAATTTCTTTTCATTTCTTCAGTTGTTTTCTTCTCACACATTTATTTTCATAATGGAGAAAATAAAATAAATACAAACTTTAAAGTTTTACATGTAAAACCAGTGGGAACAGAAAGCAGTAGTTGTCACCTTCAGTGCAGAAATTAAAGAGACCCCATCTAGTGGTGAACAGAACGGAGATAAGGGTGACAACAAAAATCACTAACCTTTTCTCAAAAAAAACAAAAAAAAAAACAGACAATGCTCTTCTGAATCAATAAAAGTGCTGCTAAATGCAATGTTACTAATTAAAAAAATAATAGAGATTAGGAACAAAAAAACTAAATACTGCAGTATCCAAGTATTCAAGCTGTCCCTTGGTTGTTAAGATGTACATATTTTTAAATAATACATTTCTAATGAGGGTGGAAAGGCCCCTCTCAGCACTGGGGGTTCTCCATGTTCTCCCCGTAGATTTCCCTCCACAGTCCAAAAACATGGATTTAAGGTAAAGTGAATGCTCTAAATTGCCCCATATAGTGTGTGTGTGTATGTGTGTGTGTGTGTGTGTGTGACCAGTGATAGATTGGCACCATGTCCAGAATGTATTTGCCCAGGACCTGAAACGTTTTTTCCTGGATAGGCATAGGTAACACAACTGCGACCCTCATAAAGAATTATGCAAGGATAATGAATGAATTAAATTTCTAACGACCATATATGATGCTATGACAACAATGTTAATAAAGCTAAAAAAGAGCTCACTTCCCACAGTTAAATGTATTCGTGGACCTTAATAAATGTATTTACCTAAATCGATATGATTTTGATGACAGGATTTGATGAAGTTAATATTTCACAGTGTTAGATTTAATTAACTGCTATTAATTTTAAATGAAGTAAAAGACAAACCTTTTTGGACTTGTCAAAAAAGGCATTCTTAATTTCTTCAAGTGAGGCATCATGTTTAACTCCAAGAAGATCATAATAACTTGTGGATGACCTACATGACAAAAGAAGAGCCTGAGAGAGAGGTACTTGTCCAATCTATTTGTAAATATTTGTAAAAATAAATGCTGAACCGGCACTTTAAACAAATTCTATTAATTTCACAAACTCTAACTTGCAATCTTGAGAAACAAGGAGAACATGCTGGGATTATAATTTATTGATAACCAGTGGGTTAACAGTTTGAGATATCTAATGTAAATAAAACACTGATGCAGGGTTGTTTGAAACATACCTGTGTGCTGCAGAAATCATTAAGAGTCTGTGGGAGTACTTGTAGTACCACATACAGTGGTGGCATATTCGAAAGTGGGTTTCCATTTGCATTATGCCACAATTCTTTCCAAAAACTGAAATTAACAGAAAAAAAGACCTAAAATCAATACATGAAACCCTATGATTTACTTGTTATGAAGAAAACAACTAACCACCAATATATGATATCTTTGTATTTCACAAATTGTATGTGTGCAGGATATATGTTTAAATACTGTACATTTTCTGTATTCACATGTCAAGACATGTAAATTAGATTATCCCGCAACCCTCTTTTTTTTTTTTTTTACAGCATCCTACATTCTTGATAATATTTCAGTATTTAAAAAAACTAAGCAACAGCAAACAATAGAACCTATAGTCAAAAACATCAACTTTATTGTTCTCTTTTTGTATAATCACAACTTTTATATATTTAGCCTTTTACAACACACAATTCAACTGCTTGCCAGGGCCGTGGTGTCATGTTTTTCTATACCGTGGCTTTATTAACCTATAACTGCATGTGACCATGTTAATGGTGCATTATCATCAAGGTCTTCTCTCAGATAACACATTTCAGGATTTAGATCACTAATGGAGAAGATGAAATGACATCAGGCAAAATCCAAACTGTATATGAATAAATGAATGTACCCGTTACCTAAAAATATAAAATGAATATTAATTAGAAAGATGCAAGATTTTAAGAGACCTGACAAAAATATGCTACACTGTAAGCAACACCTCACATTTCTGGGTGGGTTTCCTCCAGGTTCTCCGGTTTCCTCCCACATTCCAAAAACATGAAGGTAAATTGAATTCTCCAAATTGCCATGTATAGTGTGTGTATGTGTGTGTGTGACTGTGTGAGTGAGTGTGTACCCAGCGATGGATTGGCGCCCTGTCCTG
>JAOUQT010337414.1:0-13047 GCA_025769995.1 Xyliphius kryptos | reverse complement strand
TACACTGTCGTCAACTAAACCACACATTTCTTCCTGTACAAGTGAGCCACCGTATATATGAAACAGCTGCGTATACTACTTTGATTTTGAGTATGATTCCAAATCCAGACCTCCATGGAATAATAATTTTAATTTACATTTTGATCATTTTTATGTTCCACTATCTACTAAATAAACATTTTCAACTAAAATATTTTTTTCATTGAGCTCTAGGATGTGTCATTTTAGTGTTCCCTTTATGTTTTTGAGTAGTATATCTATACTAACTTGTTCATTTGCCGATTAAAACCGTAATTGAAGCGGTTACACTGTCGTCAACTAAACCACACATTTCTTCCTGTACAAGTGAGCCACCGTATATATGAAACAGCTGCGTATACTGCCCTATTAGTGCACTCCGTATTCAATTTTAAGCCTTTTGAAATGGTACCTGTGAGTTCATTCTGTCCAATCAGAAACATCAGCTATCAGCCTGTTTTAACCAACCAGACGCTTTGTTGTGTTCATAAAGCGGAAGTTTTTCCAAAAGAGCCCTCGGCGTTTAAAACGTACTGTCGCGGCGCTGGATTGTTAGTCTATAAATGGTTATGGCTGCTTCATAGCATTATTTCCATACACCGAAAACAAAGATGATGACATGTGTTAGCGAAATAAAGTGTAACTAGCGAGCTGCATTGCGTTTTGAGGGCATTATGTATAGCGGGCTGCTTCCAAAGGGCTTGAGTGAAGCTGATCTGAGTCCTGATGAGGAGCAACACACAAAGACTCACACACGATCTGATCCACACACTGCCACAGAGCTTCCACAGTCTGATTTAACCAACAGCCCTTCATTTACTAACGATCAGTGTTTACCGGGAGTAAACGAGGAGCTGTGGCAGGTAAGCACCGTTTAATTTCTCACGTTGCTGATTAGATAGAATACTTCATAAACCCCTTGAGAAAATTTAGCGAACAGAAGCAGCAAAACACAGTAATAATGCAAGCAACAAAAAGTACAAATGGTAATAAAAATAGTACAAGAAATTATAAATGAAATTAGCCTATTTAGTGATATTAGGCACTCGGTGTGTGTCATCTCTATAGTGATTGGTGCACGGGTAGTGTGGAGAGGATGGTGTGAGGTGCTTGGCATTTAGCGATGGAGAAGAGTGGAGGGGATGGCACTGGCGCTTGGCTTATAGAAATTGGTACACAGGTAGAGTGGAGGGGATTACGAAAGGCGCTTGACGTATAGCAAATGGTGCATGATTAGAGTAGAGGGGATGACTGGATACGCTTGGCATATAGCGATTGGCGCACGGGTAGAGTGGAGGGAATGAAGTGAGGCGCTTGACGTATAGCGATTTGGCGGATAGGTTAAGTGAAGGGGATATCTGGAGACGCTTGGCATATAGCGAATGGTGCATGAGTGGAGTGGAGGAGATGACTTGAGGCACTTGGAATATAGCAATTTGGGGCCCAGGTTGATTGGAGGGGATGACACAAGGTGCTTGGCATTTAGCGATTGGCACATGGGTAGAGTGGAGGGGATGATGCGAGGCGCTTGCTATATATCGATTGGCGCATGGGTAAAGTGGAGGGGATGATGCGAGGCGCCTGGTATATAGCGATTGGCGCATGGGTAGAGTCGAGGGGATGATGCGAGGCGCTTGGTATATAGCGATTGGCGCATGGGTAGAGTGGAGGGGATGATGCGAGGCGCCTGGTATATAGCGATTGGCGCATGGGTAGAGTGGAGGGGGTGATGCGAGGCACTTGGTATATAACGAATGATTCACAAGTAAACTGAAGAGGATGGCACTTGGCATATAGCGATTTCAGGAATTCATACCTGGTTCCTTAGCTAAAATGCTAACAATTACGCCACTATGCTACCCATTATTTTTTGTTAAAATACGTGCGCTCTCTTACTCTTTGTCCCTGGATTGAAATTATAAGGTGTTGTGTTTCTGTGATTGCATTTTATCTTTCACAATACACAAGGGGTGTATATCCTTTTTGAAACATACACTTTTAGAAATACAACAGGACTGAATGAAAACACATTGAACAACACAACAAAGATGTTAAATAACTAAAAGGAATAAATAATTTAATCCTCGGATTAGGTTTGCATTCAGCATACATTAAGATTTTGTCAGTTTATGTTCACGTAGGATTCATTTGCCCTTTTTTCAGAAATTTCAAGCTATCCAGCAGGAAAGGCAAGTTCAGAAAAGTGAGCAGCCTAAAATAAAGGCACGACGGAAAAGATGTCGCAGAAAAGGTAAACTCACATAAGCAACATGTGTACATATTATTTAGATATACATGTTATTTAATTAAAGTGAACTATATATAACTTGGGGTAACACTTTCTATGAATCAGAGATTCATTATGCATTTATAACATTTGTCATAAGCCTTTATTAATGTGCATAGATAATCATAGTCATGTAACAATTGTCAAAATTTGTAAGGCTTTATAACAAAGTGACATAATGCATTATAATACAAACGTATTTAAACTTTAGATTTTTTGGATGTTTGGACGTTCTTAATTAAAACAATGATTACACTTAAAACCTGTAAAGATCATTTATAAGATTTTATAGGGCAGTATGTATTAATATGTATGCAGTCTTTTTTAAAGATGTAATTGATGACACTTAATGCCTGTAAAGAGAGCTTATAATTTATATAAACAGTTATGAGCACTTATAATGTGATTTTTAGGAAAGTACTTATTAAACACAAATGTTTTAAGGCTTTATGTCACTGGTCTTTATAATAAGTTGATGAACTGTTAAAATATATAATTTATATGCATTAGGTCGCTGTGTGTTATGAAGCCTTATGGCATTATGATGCATTATAAATACCAAATCTTTGATTTTGACAGCGAAAAGCAACTCTTCAAACCGGAATAGACCAAAGCATATTTTAATCATTCTGCCGTTTTATTTATTTTTCTTAAAAAAAAACAAAAAAAACAATTAATTATTACATGCTAATATTTAAAACAATAAAAAAACTCACACACAGTATATATACAATTTATCATGTTTTTTTGTGGAAAGAGGTGTTATTAGGCACAACGCACAAGCGGGGTAGAGTTACATCTCTTTTCCATGGTTTATTTACAATAATGCACGACCTCGCATTCCTAATTGCTTTTATAAAACGGTTACCAACACACTATAAAAAAAAAACAAAAAAAAAAACAAGGATTGATTCATAAATGTGTTGACTGAAAGCAAAATTGTTAATGAACTCGTTTTCCAAAACATAATCCAGTCCCTGACTGCAAGTAAAAGAAATCCAATTTCTTTAACAATGAAATACTGCCATCTTGTGGAAAATTTACAGAACACAGATAAAGAAAAACCTAGGGAAAACAATATATTGTATATTGCCCATTTTAGAATGTGAAGCGGTCAGAGGTCTGGGTTATTGTGAACTATGTCATCGCTAAGAGACAGTAAGGTGACAATCAAGGTGCAGAATCTTTTTTTGAAAGTGTCTTGCTTTAGCAGTTACCACAGTGAAGGTTGTTGACCTCGTGATTCTACATTTTGTCCATGTAAATAGACTGGACACATAATTAAAATTATAGCATTTTTTCCTCTGGCATGTGGACCTGGTCAGATATATCCATCATCCATGATCTTCCGCTTATTCCTCTACCAGGGTCGTGGTGGGGTTCCACATGCCCATCCAGGGGAGAACATCTCGGATGCTGGGCAGATACATCCAGGACAGGGCATTAATCTATTGCTTGGCACACATGCTCTCACACATCCACACACACACACTATACAGGGCGATTTAGAGCATTTAATTTACCTGGAATAAATGTTTTTGGACTGTGGGAGGAAACTGGAGAAAACCCTCGTGGACACGGGGAGAACATGAAAACTCCACCCAGATCGGGATTCGAACCGGGGACCCCCAGGGCTTAGAGGCGATGAACTAGTGCAGCTATATGGCTTAAATGTTGGAATGTTGTAATCACTTACTTAATGTGTTGTCTTCATGTTAACAGGTGGCAAACAGAAAGAGGATGGTGATGCGCAGGAGAAAAGGTACAGTTTAAAAAAAAAATCACAGCATATACAGCACTCTTTGTACTCATAAAGTACTTTGTACTCTGTACTCCTTAAAATAAATTTATTACTCCTTAAAATCATTTATTGCAGAAACATAATCTCACTCTGAAATTTGGGCAAAAATAGCAAACAACATCTCAAGTGAAAAAATAAAAATTAAGAAAAAAAACATGACTGTAAGGCGCGCTAGGCACAGGTCTTTTCAGTTAATGAACTTAGTTTTCCCTCGTTTGGTGTTTTCCATTTAAGTTAATTAACTGACGTTTTGTTATTGGTTTGTTTAAGTCACGACAGGGACTTTTCTTTTATATCTTTTGGTTTCCCTTCAGTCCATGCTTGTTAAGTCACGAGTTTTGGGTTATTTCCTTATGTGGCATCCCTGGGTCCTCTCTGCATCTCAGTGTTTCTCATTTTTGGGTACCGGGGTGCAACCATGACCTTGACTAACAAATAATTAGTTTCTATAAAATTACCGGTTCCACAATTATAGGCACCCTTAACAATTGTATTGAAAATAAATGTATTTGAACCATTTATGTAATTTCTATTGTAGTTTGGAAAGTGGATCAAAGTATCTAGAAACCTTTAATTAGTAATTCATCACTTCCTGTTTCCCTGGGGTATAAATATGGCGTTACACAGAGGCCTATTTCTCTTATTCACTCTTAAACATGGGAAAGACAAGAGAACACAGTACTCAAGTAAGGCAGATGTGTGTCGCCCTTCTTAAATCAGGTAATGGCTACACAAAAACAGCCCCTCACATGCATATACCCTTATCTACAGTCAGAGCAATTAACAAAAATTCCAAACATCTGGAACTGTTACAAAGAAACCTGTCAGAGAATGCAAATGTATCTTGTCACCACACACAGGGAGAAGGATGCTCAGAGAAGTAAAAGTTCTCCAAAGCACACTGTAAGGCAATTGAAGCAAATGGTAGCATCTTGGGTTTACGAGGTCTCTCAAATAACAATCAGGCCCTATCTACATGCCAACAAGCTGTTTGGGGGCATGCATGGAGAAAGCCTTTTCTGATTTATACTCATAAGCGTAAATTGGTGGAGTTTCCCAAGCAGTACTGGAATTTTACCTAGGACCATGTGCTTTCGTCAGATGAGACCAAGATGGAGCTTTTTGACAAACAAGCATTCCAAGGATGGGCATGCAGAACACCTCATGTCCATAGTTAAGTATGTGGTAGGTTTATTGATGCTGTAGGCCAATTTCTCCTCCAAAACACATGAGAATCTTGTAGGGATGCATGTGATCATGAATACTTTGAAGTATCAGGCCATTTTGAATCAGAATCTGGTGACCTTTGCCGGAAAGCTGAAGAAGGGTCGTCACTGGGTCTTTCAGCAAGATAATGACCCTAAACATGTTGCCAAATTCACATAAATGGTTCACAAGGCACAAAATCAAGATCATCTTATTGTCAGATTAGTCCCCAGAACTCAACCCAATAGGAAACCTGTGGGGTGAGCTAAGGAGGAGAATGAGTCCCTCTGGACATTTTAGAGAGGTTGTGCAAACAAAAATGGTTGAAGATACCTCTTTCTGTATTTTTGTAAAGAATTATAGTAGAAGATGAAGTGCTGTTTTGTTGGCAAAAGGAGGTTGTACAAAGTACTAACACCAGGGGTGCCAATTATTGTGGCACACATGATTTCATTCAAAAGATTTATTTCTTAATGTGTGATTTTTTTTTTTTTTTTTTTTTTACATTTTTTTTTCCTCATCAAATAAACGCACTTGAATTAAAGCTTAAATTTTTCCCTTTTTTTTTTTTTGACTGTCCTATATAATTATTATTATTAATTTTTAGAAGCCAAAGAACCAGGGGTACCAATAATTATGGAGGGCACTGCAGGGGTTCAGAATGAACTTTTTCAATTTCCAACTGGTCTGGATTTTAAAAAAAGGTTGTTCTCTTGAATTTCACCTTTGTCAGTGGGCAGGACGGATGAGAATGTGGTGTCATAACACACCAGCTAGGTGCTAATAATGTATTATAATGTCAGGATTTAGTTACAGTGGCAAAATGTAAGTGCATGCTGACATGTGATGTGCTTGAACTGTCCACGGCGTCATTTAAAGCTGCAGTATATACACATCTGTTATAGATTTGTCAATGTGAGTACATTTTTAAACTATTCATAATGCTTTAAAATGTCATAGGACTTTGTTAATGTACATAGCTGTTCATGTTCATAGTCATAAATTGTCATAGCATTTTGCTATGAGACTTTATAACACAGTGACATCCGCTTATTCCTCTACTAGGGTCGTGGTGGGGTTCCCCATGCCCATCCAGGTGAGAACATTTTGGGCGCTGGGCAGATACTGGGACAGGACAGGACAGGGCGCACACTCAGTCACACATCCACACACACAAACACACACTATACGAAGCTATTTAGAGCATTCAATTTACTTGGAATCCATGTTTTTGGACTGTGGGAGGAAACCAAAGAAAACCCACGCAGACACGGGTAGGACATGGAAACTCAGGTTGCTCAGGTAGTGCAGCTTATTCAGGATGGCACATCAATGTGAAATGTGGCAAGAAGGTTTGCAGTGTCTGTCAGCACAGTGTCCAGAGCATGGAGCAGATACGAGGAGACATGGAGGGGGCTGTAGGAGAGAACATCCAGCGCCTCATCAGGAACATGTTTAAACATTTTGGGAGGTCATACAGGCACGTGGAGGCCACACACACTACTGAGTATCATTTGAACTTGTCTTGAAAAATTTCCCCTGAAGTTGGATCAGCCTGTCATTTGGTTTTTCACTTTGATTCTGAGTAGGATTCCAAATCCAGACCTCCATGGGATAATCATTTAGATTTACATTTTGATCATTTTTATGTTCTTATTTCTCCCTGTATTTTTTTGAGCACTGTACTACCTCTTTTCAAAGAATAATGACTTGACTTCTTGCCTGTAAAGAAAGTTTATAAACTTATAAGTTATAAGTTATAAGTACTTATAAAGTCATTTAAAGTCTTAATGTAACTAGTCTCTATCAAAAGTAAATAAACAGTTAAAATATATCATATATCATATATATCATAATGCAATATGTCACTTTGCGTTATAAAGCCTTATGACCAGATTTTATAACAATTTGTGAGAATAGTTATATACATTAACAAAGGCTTATGATAAAAATTTATAAAGATTTTTAACTGTGTTAGTAATGCATCAATACTGGATTTATGTAATGTGTTAAAATTAGTTTCCATGTCTGTTTTTTTTCTATTAGGAACCAAGAGGAGCAGCGGGTGAAACACTGGGACGAGCTGACCCAATATTTTGGTGCCAACGAGCGATTTCAGCCTCCTGCCAGCAGTCGACCTCCACTTAAGGTAGAATAAATGAGTAAATTGTAGTTCTGTTGCACTGGGGCTGATTTTATTTTTGCATCCCTTTTTGTTAAAGCTGACTGTAAATATAGCATCATTGTTCACTGTACAAAAAGTGAGTGACAGTCTGAAGACGAAACGAGAAAGACTGAATGAAAGATTAGGTTTAATGTTAAGATTACCTTAATCTTGACACATGCACCGTTTAATCACTTGGCAAAAAAGGTGGATTTCGCAAAACATTTAGCATCGCTTACAGAATGCTCTGTGATATGATACAACATGGAAGGGAAATGTATGATATAGAGAAAATCACAGTTGAGATTTTTTTTTTTTTTTTTTTCTTATTTTTTTTTTTTTTTTTTTTTTTTTTACAGATTCAATTTGAGTTCTTGGAGAGAAGACTGGTTCTTTATTTAAATAGTGAAAATGTGTTTATTAATTCTAATCATTCAAAATAAAATGTTAAAGTTAAGTGTCCAGGTGGCTTTGGGTTTGTATTGCCTCATATTTTAAAGCAGATTTAGATATTGTTTAGTATTTAGACTTTATGTGGAATGAAACCGTTTAATTAAAGACCAGCCTTTCCGTTTTTAATCTGTTGCATTTATAAAAAGCTCATTTCCTCATATTCTCAATCTGAATATTTGTTGTAATGGAAGTCCTATTTAAAAAAAAGCCTGAGGACTTTTAAGTAAGTCTTTGATTTTTTTTTCTGTCTTCCCCCTCTTAGAAAATGAGAATAACTTCATTTTCCTCCCCCTTTCCCTTTTCTCATTTCTAGTCGGGCCTGGAAAAGAGCATGGAGCGCGCCATTGCCGAGGGGGATTATGGGAAGGCGGAGGAGCTGAGCGACCGACTGGCTACTCGCGAGGTACGTCACGGCGATAAGCCATCGCTCCGAGTGCGACGAATTGAGCTAATGGGTCGACCACCATTCTGCCTGCAAAGACACAAAAGCGGTGAACTGGTGTGCGTGCCCACGTTCCGTCTGCGCACAGGCCAAACGTCCTGCAGCCCTTTCGTATTTGAGTTAATAAAAATCCCTTCCTTATAGTTTTTTTTTCAAAAGTCTACACCACTTTGGGTTCTCCTTTCAACAGCCCTAACAATACTCTCAAGCTGAGCAAATGTACCTTTTTCCCCCCTTTCGAGGCGAGAGTCCACACCTTTGAAGTGAGCTAGAAACTTAGCGCATTGCCTGCAGTTTTGAAAACAGCACCTATTAGAAAGGTGAGCAGGATCAAGCAGTACAGAGCTAATTTGGCAGAAAATGTAACGCTTGTCCATGTGTAATTGAGCTTTAAAAGATATTTCGCTCTTCCAAAGTCTGTCGGAAGTAGTTTTGTGTTTCAAACTTTTAAAGTATTGGCCTGTATGAAAGAATGTAGCTGTGCTTAGAATTTTAGAATATAGCGTTTTCCAGGATCCACTATTAAAATTTATACTATTAATAACTGCTTAGGTTAATCTGCCTTCTTCTGTGCACCCTTGTTGCTCTGTCTTATGCTTTTTTCTCTCCTCTTAATGTTGCTCAAATGATAACAGTATCGTATCCAAAGTATTAAATACTTTTGCACTTCTTAGGGTTAGACAGGTTACTAATCATGTTTCAGCTTGTGTTCCGAACTAGAACAATGAGGGTAAAGTGTCTGTAATGTCTTTTTTCTAAGACTTTTCTAGAAATGTATTGAGGTTCATGAGCATGAGAATGGCTTGAGAATGGCCATGAGAATGGCTTTAAACACTGTCCATTCATTTCTTTTTATATTTACAACAAGCTACTGGGCCCGGCTTTGCCCTGGGATTTGTAATGTACCAATGTAACGTTTTTACATGCAATTGGTCACACACTGCACAGTCACTGAGGTTGGACAATAAAACTGAAACACCTGTCACGTTAGTGTGGGGGGTTTCATGGCTAAATTGGAGCAGCCTGGTGGCCAATCTTCATTAATGTCACATTGCAGCAGTAAGAGCAGAGTGTGAAGGTTCAGTTAGCAGGATAAGAGCACATTTTTGCTCCAAATATTGCAATGCACTCAACATTATGGGTGACATACCAGAGTTCAAAAGATTGGTTTGATGAACATAAAAGTGAAGTTGAGCATCTCCCTTGGTCTGCACAATCACCGGATCTAAATATTATTCAGCCACTTTGGGGGTATTTGGAGGAGCGAGTCAGGAAATGTTTTCCTCCACCAGCATCACGTTGTGACCTGGCCACTATTCTACAAGAAGAATGGCTTAAAATACCTCTGACCACTGTACAGGACTTGTAGATGTCATTTCCAAGATGAATTCACGCTGTATTGGCCGCAAAAGGAGGCTAAAAAATACCATACTAATACCATACTAAAAAAAAATTGTGGTCAGTTTTATTGTACAACCCCTGTATATTCAGAGGCAAAAAAACAGGTGGCCTATACAAAAGTAATAATATGTTTATTATTTAATTTTAGCAAAAACAGAAATTGCAAATATATAATAAATTAATAAATGTTCTCTATAAAACATAAATCTATTGATAACTAGTTTTCTGTAAATAGTGCAAACATTAATTTCCTCACTTTTTTTATGTAAAACTAAATTTGATAACCCTTTCTATGAATCCTGTATTCATAACGCTTATCATAAGCCTTTTTAATGTATAGAGATGTATAACCACAGTTACAATTTGAAATAAGGCTTCATAACAAAGTGACATTGCAGTATAATATGAATTTATTTAAACGTTTGATTGTACTGTTTAGACATTCTTACTCTTACAATCATCTTGTAAACAAGATGATTACTTTAAAGTCTGTAAAGAGCACTTATAAGCATTTATGAGTCATTATGTACTACTATTTATGCAATCTCTTTCTATCCATCCACTATTTTCCGCTTATTCCTCTGCTAGGGTCGCAGTGGGGTTCAGAGGAGAACATCTCGGGCGCTGTGCAGATGCACACACTTACTCACACATCCATACACACACTATACAGGGAAATTTGGAGCATTTAATTTACCTGGAATCCATGTTTTTGGACTGTGGGAGGAAACCGGAGAACACAGAGGAAACCCATGTGGACATGGGGAGGACATGGAAAATCCACCCAGATCGGGATTTGAACCGGGAATCCCCTGTGCTGAGAGGCGAACGTGCTAACCACTAAGCCATCATGCCGACCGCAATCTCTTTCAAAATGGCAATTATTTATAATATTTTACCTAATGCCTGTAAAAATAGCTTATAAGGTTTTATAAACAGTTATGAGCTTTGTGACGTTCACGGCCCGAATGCGTCCCCATTCCTCCCAGGTTTTGGCACCAATGTAACGGGGTGGGTACAAATGAGGACCAGAGACAAGAGTTTACAAGCTCAGGAGCTGTATTTATTTACATTTTATACTTAAAATACATGTGCAGATTGATCTGCCTCCTGGCACTCTGTCCCCATGGTGTTTCATTCTACAGCTCATAAAAACCGCACACGTCATCTAATGGAGCTGCACTGAGCTTTTCCATCGATTACCATCGATGAGCGACACCGTCTGCTTCTCCTCCCCCCGCGTCACCATCACAATAACAAACTAATTTCAGTTCTCAAATATTTAGTATTACAAATTTCAAATCTTTATTATTAGTGCTATTTCTACGAGCAAACATAAATATCATGACTAGATAGTTTGGCAGTCGAAATACTTTTGGCTCTATGCAGTTTTGTTGCTCAATATATACAACTGTGTACGGTTTCTGTCTTAACAGTTGTGACACTGTGCAGTTGGCTGTCCCAATACTTATGGCATTCTTATAGAGGTTTTCTAGGGCTTCATCAGTGGCAGCTTGCTGTGTTACTCTGTTTTATTCAGTTTGCCATTTTTACCAACGGTGGACATTGTCCGTATGGCTGATTATTATTTTTATCTTCTCCTGAAGATTATTTTGCACACATTTTTTTTTCAATTATGCAGCGGCAATACTGAATTATTTTAAACTAGGACTCATTTGCCTCAGTTCATAGCTGTAGCATAGTAGGCTTATGCTTCTGTAACATGCTCCAGTAAAGTAATTTAACTACCTAATTGGGTGGAGCAACGTTAATCTCGTTAACCTCAAAAAGGAAGTTCCATCATAATCAATTACAGCCCGTGTTTCCTTCAGAAAGACTGTGAAAACGGCACCATTTGCTCTGCGCTAATAAATTCCCATTGTGGAAACATCGTGGGTTGGTTTGTTTTTGTTCAAAGAAAGGTGATAATCAGGTGGCTAACAGCCATATTAGCCTGAGAACAAGCATGAAACAGCTCCAGAATACAAAACGCATGTTCGTGATTCAGACAATTTTCCTCTCAGGGACTAAAAACAATAATCCCCACTGTTCCTGTTTGGCTTATCAAGTGAGCATCTCAAAGACTTTTATCTTTTCGTTTCTTTGGAGGTCTTCTCTCTCTCTAATGCTGGCTGAAAAGCTATATAGATGAAAATGTATGAAATACATTTTTTTTTTAAGGATAATAAACCCAAGCGTTACTTTTATTAAACTTACAAAATGCGTTTAATATATGCATACACAATGTTGATCAGATTACAAAGTTAGTGTTAGAATCATTTTCAGTCTTATGCTGCATTTTAGCAACTTTTTTGAGGGTTGCATTAATTGTTTAAGGAATTTTGTATTTAACACACAAAAATTCTCATTTCGTCTGCACATTAAAGATGATGTGTAGATTAATTGACAAAAAAAAATGCAGATAAGCAGACTTACTACTTTTTTAATTATTTATGGTTTGGTATATGGCATATGTTGGCGATAGGTGGCCCGCGGGCCAGATGTGACCCTCAAGCATGAATAATCCGGCCCATGAGGTTGTATGAACCATAATGAACGATATTGAGAAAGAAAAAAAAATCGGACTGTCATACCTAATCCACACATAGGCGTGTATCTGGACAAACGAATAAATTTTTATGTGTTTGGGATAGTCGCCAAACTATTTTGGGATTTATCCTACCAAAAACGATTATGTAGTTTGAGTTCATGATGGTCTCAAAATGCACTTAATTTGTGGTTTTTGACAACCTAACACTGTTGTTTAACCACTGTTTTAAATCACCTCTGTATGCGCTGCCGGCACACAGGCCATTACTTTGGTTATGAAACACATTCACGGGGAAACAAGTAAAAATGCAACTTGCCCCCAAAATGTACCCAACGCATTCCCAAATCTCCCCAAAGAATTGGCAAACACAACACAACTCCATGAACAAGTTCTCCCCTTGACCAGCTTCCGTGATGCTCTACCGGTGGGTGGGTGGGCGGAGCCAGTCCGCATGAGCAAAAAAATTAAAACACGACTTCTTTCAAAAAGACATCCTTGCACCCAAATAAGCATGCCTTGTTTCGCGGTCCCGTCTGATATTGCAGAGGCCCCCTCTTACAGATCAGGCAGGTGGGCTTTGGATTAATAATACTGGAGGATAAAGGCATATTTCTCTGTCCACTCTTCAAGTTGTATGTATATAGATATAGATATAGATAGATATATATTGTATAGTGTATATTATATAGTCTATATTTATTATCTAACTCAGTGTATATATATA
>JAOUQT010337407.1:0-13047 GCA_025769995.1 Xyliphius kryptos | reverse complement strand
GTCCATCTTTACTAAATACACTCCGACTCGTTCACTGCCCTCTAGTGATGAATGTCGCCTGGTGATTCCAACTCACCATGGCGCTAATTCTCATTCACTACTGCTAAATGGTGGAACGACCTTCCCAACAACATCCGTAATGCTGACTCACTCAACATCTCCAAGAAACTTCTCAAAACCCATCACTTCCACAGACACCTTCTATAATAAATAATAAATTTTAAAAATAAAATGGATTGGTGCCCTGTCCTGCATGTATCTTCCCAACATCAGAAACGTTGTCCTCTGGATGAGCATGGGGAACTCCTCTGTTCCACTAGAACAGGTATTTTTGATTCATTTATATATTTTTTTTATCCCAGGGTATACTGAACTCTTTTTATACTTCTGCGGTTGAAGGTTTTGGGTTTTGTTTCCTTTTCATGTTGTGCACAGATTTAGAGTTCGAATAAACAGCACAGTGTTCGAATGCGTCTCTGATTCGCCGCAAAGCCATCGCCATCAAAGTTAAAATAAATAAAAAGAGCCGCTGTTTTTTTGCAGTAGAAATGCAGAGATGGTATAAGAGCGGGTGAAACGTGTGTACTCTATGTATAGTGCACTGTAACCACCTTCTGTGAGAAAATGTCACCGTGCAGATTCTTTTCATCTAAATATATATTTACAATTCCACTGAACAAACGCAGAACCCTTACAAAGAGAGGCAGTTAATACATAGCGTGCTTTTTAGGGCTGTAGAGTAAAAGCTGCTGCTTTCGTGGTGAGATGCCAGAGATGGTGAAGGAAACAAATGCTTTAGGTTCTCAGTGAAGAGACTGTAGTGCTGCAGCAAAGTAGGGGAAATAGGAAGGCTACACTCAGCCCATTGTCCTGACCACAGATTGGGAGGACAAGTAACCTTGAAACACAGAAAGAAGTACAGAACAGCAATTTATTTGCAGTAAAAAAGAGAAAATTACAAAAGGACATTGGTGGTAGCTGGCTGTCTGGGCGGCACGGTGGCTTAGTGGTTAGCACGTTCGCCTCTCAGCACTGGGGATTCTCGGTTTGAATCCAAATCTGGGTGGAGTTTCCATGTTCTCCCCGTGTCTGCGAGGGTTTCCTCTGGGTTCTCCGGTTTCCTCCCACAATCCAAAAACAAGGATTCAAGGTAAATTAAATGCTCTAAATTGCCCTGTACATTGTGTGGATGTGTGAGTGAGTGTGTACCCAGCGATGGATTGGCGCCCTGTCCTGGGTGTATCTGCCCAGCGCCTGAGACGTGCTCCCCTGGATGGGCATAGGGAATCCCCCCGCGACCCTCATAAATGAATAAGCGGAAGATAATTAATGAATTAATGAATGACTATAGCCCCAATTGTGCACTTCAGTGATATAGTGGCATCAATGGCATGATGGATAGACAAACTGGTGTACACAGTTTTTATATGATAGATTGTGCACATTCCATAAACACAGCAATTATACATCAAATGTCTAATAATTGTTTTAATAATGAAGATTGTTTTTACCTTGTCCCAAAGTCTTTCTCGGTCCAAAGCAATGATCAACATGGGTGGATTTTTTAAATAGCCATCAGCATTGAAGGACAGATCTCTGTGCTCCCATGTCACATTTAGCATATGCCTAATGAACAAGCAATAACTGTTAACAGCTCAATACCTTCCAATTATAGAAAGCAAATCAGAAAATGTAAATCTAGCTTTTTTCTAGTTATATAAAACATGAAAGAGACCTTAATTTAATTGGTAATTGGCATCAAAATAGTAATGTCTCTAACAGGTTTTTTTGTAGTCATACTGTCTTTTACAGTCATATTTTTATGTCTTGAGGTATGTCATGGTCTGCCATAAAGTCCCTGATAAGTTTTTTTTATCTTTATCAAGACCTTTTTAAATGTTCTGAAGTAACAGATTTTTTGTTATTGACCTGAAAAGATGGCTAAAGCCTTTGGATAACATTTAGTTGTTTTTCTAACAATCAAGGTAAATATTTAAATGTTGAACATTTAGATAGTATTTACAATAATAGAGCAGCACAGTGGCTTAGTGGATCGCACAGTCACTTCTCAGCTTGTTGGAATCCCAGTTTGGGTGGAGTTTCCATGTTCTCCTCATGTCCACATGGGTTTCCTCTCACAGTCCAAATTGAATGCTTTAATTTGCCCCAAATAGTGTGTTGCTGTGTGAGTGAGTGTGCCCAGTGATAGGTTGGTGCCCTGTCCTGGGTATATCTGCCCAGTCCCCTAGACATTCTATCTTAGATGGCATGGTGAAGCGACCCATGTAGAGGATAAGCAGAAGATAATGATTGAATGAATAAATTTACATTGATGTCATTAAAAATGCTGTGATAGGAAATACTTGTGGGCATTGCTGTGTTAGTTTATATTAGAGCAGTGGGGGTATGGAGTTAAATCATCAACTCTAAGTGTAAATAATGTGAGAAAGTTGGAATTCTTACCTGAAAAGCACATAGTTGTCATAGGATTTTGCTGAATTATTACAGTGACTGTGACCTTCAGGTACAAATCCTCTATATTTGTGGAAACTGTATACCCCTTGAACCAACACTGCCACTCCTTCCCTTACTCTCTGCCGCAGAGTTTTCTTCCAACGGTCTGAGATAATACTGATTACCCCGATTGGAAAACTATCAGGGGGTGAGGTCTCTGGGTTTCCAACTGCCTGGCTGGGAATGACCCAAATGTAACCAGGCCCCAAAAGTCCAACATCAGATGCCATCTTAAACAGGTACTGAGCCTCATCATGTGAGCAGTACACCAAATACACCTGTGCATCTACTTGTTGCAGCAATCTGCGAGAGCGAATGTCATTGGCCCCGACTGACATTTCAAAGCTCAGCACATCTTGCAGTTCCCACAAAAAGTAGCTAGAATCTGTATAAGAGATTATGTAGTCCACAAAGTTTTCATAACCAGGAAACAGACTGGTGATCACCACAAAACGACCCCAGTTGTATTCCTCCATCACTTTGAACATAGCATTAATCTGTTGCTCTATAGAAGCTCCCATTTGTAAGAACGTTGAACCTTCTGCCTGAAATAAAATGATAGAAAACATGCAAAATATATAAAAAAGGGTTGTTTTATATGGTATTGGTTTCACATTAGCCTGTAAAAATATCTATTATCATTATTATTCAGATGAATACTGTACCTGAAATGACATATTAAAAAACTTTCAAATGAATTAATTTTGACATATTACAAATTTGTGACATTTTATCATAGTTTGTTCTTGTATCGCTGCCAGCAATGAACTTCTTTACCAAGTGCAGGGCATGAGGACTAGATTCACAATTTAAAGTAAATGGCTGAAATATTGATTTTTTTTGTACCTTGGCACAGGTAACAAACATGATTTATTGCTTATCAAACAACTAATTTGCTTTTGTAGTATAACACTTGTGAATAAATGTAACCTTTAGTCTAATTCCTAAGAAGTTATATAAGTAAAATAAGTACATAAACTTCTTTCATTTTAATTTGGTCTAATGAGAAGGTGTACTTGTGCCCTATGCTGTCAGAAACACTTCCCTGTACAAGGTGGTTGAAATGCAGTAGTGAGATTGAAATACCCAATTAAAAGTCTGATGCGAGAGAAATGAGAGAAAAGGTCTAAGAGTGTCAAGAGCTTAGAGACATTTTCCCAAGACCCCTCTCTGACAGGAGCTTGCTCACACCCTGAGAGGCTGATGCAGTGTCCTTCAGATAACTTCTATGGCTTACCTTACATACGCTAGCCAAAGAAAACAAGGATTACGGTGGTCAGAGCTTGCAGATATTCGGAGCCTTATTTTTTTTGTTCAATAAGCACACAGGTCTAACTCTCCAGAGAATGAAAATTTATATCCAATTAAGTGAACAAAGCTTTGTTCTATAAATATCCGCCATCACAGGTAATGTTCTTAATTATTTCTGAACAAAAACTCTGGTTCTGCCACAAACACATATTTTAAAAATTATGTGTTAAACAATAAAAATACTGTATTGCTATGTATATGCAATACTAGTTATACTATTATATAAGCAATAACCAATTATGTTATCTAATTCAACAGAAGAGCTGCTATAGCATGACTGTATGAATAAATGAATCTATAGCAATCTATATGGTCTGGTCTGACATATATATATATTTATTTATATATCACAATTTTCATTTTCAGAATACATTTGGTTGACTTACTAAAATAGTTTTACTTACTTTTATAAGCTCACCAGTTTAGTGAAGCATGGTTGAAAGGGAACATAGTGTGCTAGAATTTCATTCATTTGGGATCAATCATTTTTATTATCATTCTCATTGTGTCTTGTGAAACTGCATACCCTTTTTGAATGGCATGGAGATATAGCCACCAAAAGCATTATAGACAGCCATTGCCTGCATGTTCTGATTTAACAAAGAAATTATTTTCTTAAAGTCTGTCTGGTTCTTTTGTGAAGCTGTGTTATCATTCTTACATTTATAAAATGATGCTGATGTGGCAGGAGATTTAGTTTTTGTAAAAGTGATATGAAATTTTAAATTTACCAAATTTTCCTGTTGCACTCTCATTGGCCATCACTTTGTACTTTATTTTTAAATCATTTGACTTTATTTCAAAAAGTATTAAGACAACTATTATTAAGTAACATATAAAAAAAAAATATTAGAAGTAAAAAATCTACTGATTTGAATGTTTTTCCTAGCTCTTGGCATGCTTGCTTTTGTTACAGACTCTTGCCTAATGACAGTTCTCAACTGCAATTTAGATGAAATGATTATGTCTGGGCAGCACGGTGGCTTAGTGATTAGCATGTTCACCCCTCAGCGCTGGCGATTCCCAGTTCAAATCCCAATCTGGGTGGAGTTTCCATGATTTCCCATGTCCGCATAGATTTGTTCCGGGCTCTTTGGTTTTCTCCCACAGTCCAAAAACATGGTTTCAAGGTAAGTTATTACCCCTATTGTGTGTGTGTATGCGGGAATGAGTGGTGTATTTGGGTGTATTTGGGCAACGCCGAGATCTCTCCTGGAATTCGTTCTCTCCTGGATGGGTATGAAGAACCCCCCTGCGACCCATAGATGTCTATCTATGTCTATCTATGTATGCATAACTTTTTTTTTATACAATGACATCCCATATTGATGGAGTGCTCTAAACACAAATTTTCTTTTAATTGAAAAATACTTTGCTTACTTTTAAAAAAAAAAAAAAAATTAAACTATATTAAATCAAGGACAAACACTGTATGTACTCTAAAATGAAACAATGAAAATATTTCTGTTTATGTTTGAGAGGCAACTAACCACTTGCTGTAGATATTGTAGATCTACAGGATACAGATATTGTAACATCCTGTAGCTAGTGAAGCACGTCAGGCAAGTGCTAAAACACTTAGCTTTACTTTTTGTCTAAAATTTATTCAGACATTTAAAGTTTTTTACGTTCATCCATGCAAGTCCGCGTGTAATATACTACATTCTTATGGTGTCACATTCAGTCATACGCTTGTGGTTATGAAACCATTCTTGCGATCTGAAGGTCCCTAGTTCGAATGCTGGTCTTAACGAGTACTATGACTGAAGTGCCCTTGGTAAAGTCACTGGAGTTGCACTTCACTCAGTGTGTGTAAATGTGTGTGTTTAACTGCACAGATAAGCTAAATGTGAAGGACAAATTCCTCGGTGTAATTACAATAGGCAAATTTGATCACTTTATCATTTCGAGAAATACCAGTTTGCACAGGCTACACATTTACAGACTCTTCTCACATTTCAGGGTTTTAATTAGAAGTGACAACATGTAAATACAGTCTATACAGTTAATTAAGAATCCATCACTAACTGTCAGACTATAACAACTAGATTTGTTGATTTATATGTTATATTTTATTTAAATCTTGATGTCACATAACAGTCTTTCAGTTTTCATCCTAAAGTGAAGGCCTCCATACCGGTCTCCATAAAAGTCATTGTGGATAAATTAGATTTTACCTTGTGAGGGATGACCAAAGCGGAACCTCCGTTAATGCCCACTATAGGAATTGACGTCTGTGAAGAAAGGAAGTCTAGAATTTGAGCCACAGCTTCTGAGCTTACATCATCTTCAAACACTACTCCATGGAGACCATTGGCAGCCATGGTCTGACAGAGGCGTGTAAGAAGCACACTAGGGCTAGTATCATTCACTAGCACAGTAATAGGATTTACATCCAGTGGAAGGTCCAGAAAGTTTTCCCGGCTGAGACGACCTTTTATCTCACCCTGTTGTCCAGAGCCACTGAAAACCACGGCCACGTTGACTACAGGTGGGCCAAAGAAGGGGCGAGCTTGACAGTATTGTGTTGTAGTAAGCAGCTGGAGAAGGAACAAGGCAAACTGTATATAGTGGCTAAACCACCCTTGATGAATGGCCATTTCATCCACCAACAGTCTGTAACAAAAAAGGGACACAAGTCACTCAGTTGTTTAAATTAAGATGACAAGCAGTAGTATAATCTAAAGTAAAAAAGATACACAGTTGCCAGTGACAGTTCTTTGTCTCCATTGATGTGTGTCGAAAACATGCTGTGATTTTATATCCAGATGTACATTTTCCACAATAGTGGAATGCCATAAATAACATGTGGGTTATTTATGGGGTAAACAAAACAAAAATCATTTTTATTTATTAGTATATGACATGTACATTCAGTTTCTCTCCTGTGCTCTGATGGAACCCTCACAGAACACATTTGTTAGATTATACATGCATTGACAACTTCTGTAGATAAATGACTACAGCATACGACGGCTGACTAGAGATGTATTCCATTATGCATATCATTTGCAATCATTCTTCAGGAATACCATACTGATTACTCGTGGGTATTAAAGAGATAATAGCAGGAGCTCAATAAATTACAGAGTTTAGAAGCATAGAAACATCCCTGCTTGTTTATCAGACATGTAACACAAGGAAAAAGATGTTTCCAGCTGAATGCTGGCTTTGATTTCAATGGTTTTCACTTGTATTCAAACCTTTATGTTAGTGACATGTATGCCTGAATAAGATTTGTTTAATAAATGTGGTTAAAAAGGTGCTGATTTGCTGGGGTAAATTCTGGTTTCTTGTTAGATGCACAGCTGCTGGGTGAATCAGTCAGTAATGGAAGATAGGAAGTCTTTCAGTGATTTATTTCATTTTTACATTTTTTTTTAGGTTTTTCAAATGAGATTAGCTTTTTTTTTTTTTAACTTCAAATGTGTCCAAACGTCAAGTGGACATGATAAATAGATTCTAAGAAACTGGTAATGTTCAGGTCAAGCCGAAATAAGACAGACCCCTAAGACAACTGTTCAAGAGAACAGGTATAGTAGGGTATATGTATAATTTCAACACTATTTTCGTATACGACAGGACTTTTTTCATTATCTTCCGCTTAATCCTCTACTAGGGTCACGGAGGCGTTCCCTATGCCCATCCAGGGGGAGAACGTTTTGGGCACTAGGCAGATACACCCAGGACAAAGTGCAGTCTCTCTCTCTTACACACACACACACACACACACACAGACTATATGGGCCAATTTAAAGTATTCAATTTACCTTAACTTCATGTTTTTGGACTGTGGGAGGAAACCGGAGAACCCGGAGGACATGGAGAGAACATGAAAACTTTTGGATTCGAACTAACAATCCCTTAGAGGCGAACATGCTAACCACTAAGCCACCTAGTTCCTGTCCCAATTAAATGATTAAAATTAATAAATGATACTAAACTTTCTTTTGGCATAATAAGCATAATACAGATGGTTTACCTGTCATATAAGCCATTTCTGATATCATTGCATGTTTTTTCTACAACTTGGATAAGCGACAAGAGTTTTGTAAGTGACTGTATATATTTGAAAAAGAGTTTTGCCAATTCAGTGTTAAAGAGATTATCTACAAATTGATGAAATTCAAAACACTTTTCCAGAAGTGGTTGATCAACAAAGGTCACCCCATTTAAGCAACTAGATTATGTAGGAACTACAGAGAGAGATTTAAAAGCTGTACCCATGAAAGGGTTAAAATGCTGAGAATATGGTAGCAAAACTTGCACTGATGATCAAAAACACTGGTGTCACTTGGCCACGCCCTCAATTCAGATTTGCTGTGTGTGTGTGTGTGTGTGTGTGTGTGTGTGTGTGTGTGTGTGTGTGTGTGTTCTCATATTACAGGATCCTCTGCAAAGAAAGCTGATTTACCGCTTAATTGCTTACAACAATAAAACGCTCATAGCTCAAAAACCCTTTAATCTATCACTTAACAAAGAAACTGTGTAAAAGAGGACATCATTTCGTTCTAGATAGTGTGGATCAAGTAAAAAATTAGCGAGTTATGACGAATTAAAAACGAGTAACCCTGACTAAAAAAATTACATGGAAGTCAATAGAGCAGTTTCATTCCCTCATGCCAAACAAAGCCCATTAACTCAAAAACTACAATGGCAATCATTGTGATCTTTTGTCACATTAGAAAGAACAAAAGTCTTTACCATTTAAAAGTAAAAATATGTTTCTAGTATAAGGATTTTACTCTTTTTTTAGACATTTACCCTGCTTCCAAGGCTCTGGAGTTTCATGGCTGTAGCTTGAGACATGGCAGCGTTACGTCAGTTTAAAAATCAGCCCTATCTATTCTTGTGCTTAAAAATAATAATATTAATATGAGGAATAACTAAGTCCAAACTCGCACTAGCTAATGTTACTGTTCATTAGTCAATCATTAGAAGAACACTGAACAACAATAAACACTGCCGCCTGTACGCAGCAAGCTAAAGATAAAATTAAGATGTTTTCTACATGGAAAATTTCGATATTAATTTCAAAATTTCAAAAATATATATTTTTTGTATAACTAAAAAGCAAAGAAATACATCTCATTCTAACATACAGTAAAAACTTTTGTTTTAAGGTTTTAAAGCTGAGTTGTTGGGTTAGAATGTCAATCAATCATTAAATAAATATTAAAAATCATTCATAAGCGAGCTGCATGTCATTATAATGTGGGTTATGTAGACGGAAAATGACCCTCAATCAGCCAGCAAAAAATTTACACTGTGTGCGGAATTATTAGGCAAAAGAGTATTTTGATCACATTATCCTTTTTATACGTTGTCCTACTCCAGGCTGTAAAGGCTGGAAAGCCAACTACCAATTAAGTAAATCAGTTGATGTGGATCTCTGTAATGAGAAAGGGGTGTGGACTAATGGCATCAACACCCTATATAAGATGTGCTTAATTATAAGGCAACTTTCTGTCCTTTGGCAAAATGCGTCAAAAAAAAGATTTGACAGACTCTGAAAAGTCAAAAATTGTAAGATGTCTTGCAGAGTGAAGCAGCAGTCTTGAAACTGCCAAACTTTTGAAGCGTGATTACCAAACAATCAAGCGTTTCATGGCAAATAGACAACAGAAGAAGTGTGTTGAAAAAAAAAAAAAGGCGCAACATAACTTCCCATGAAACAAGGAAAATCAAGCATGACGTTGCCAAGATGCCAGTTGCCACCAGTTTTGCCATATTTTAGAGCTGCAACGTAACTGGAGTATCATAAAGCACAAGGTGCTTACTCAGGGACATGGCCAAGGTAAGGAAGTCCTAAAAACTACCACCTTTGAACATGAAACATTAAATAAAACTTCAAGACTGGGCCAAGAGATATCTTAAGATTGATTTTTCTAAGGTTTTATGAACTGAGCTTTATGAAATGAGAGTGTCTCCTGATGGGCCAGATGGATGGGCCTTAAGCTTGATCAGTAAAGGGCAGAGAGCTCCACTCCAACTTAGACTCCAGCAAGGTGGAGGTGGGGTACCAATATGGGCTGGTATTGTCAAAGATAAACTTGTGCATCTTTAAGAAGACCTACTACCAGTTTTTGGAAGACACCTTCTTCAAGCAGTGGTACAGGAAGAAGTCAGTATTGTTTAAGAAAAACACGATTTTCATGCAGGACAATGCTCCATCACATGCATCCAAATACTCCACAGCGTGGCCTGGCAGTAAAGGTCTAAAAGAAGAAAAATAATGACATGGCCCCCTTGTTCACCTGATCTGAAGCCCATTAAGAACCTGTGGTCCCTCATAAAATGTGAGATCTACAGGGAGGGAAAACAGTATGCCTCTCTGAACAGTGTCTGAAAGGCTGTGGTGGCTTCTGCACGCAATGTTGATCATAGAAGGCTTTTAAGTGTCATCGTAAAGAAAGGTGGCTATATTTGTCACTGATTTGTTTTTTGGTTTTGTTTTTGAATGTCAGAAATGTTTATTTCTAAATTTTGTGTTGTTATATTGGTTTACCTGGTAAAAATAAACAAGTGAGATCGGTAAATATTTGGTTTTTATTAAGTTGCCTAATAATTCTGCTCAGTAATAGTTACCTGCACAAACAGATATCTTCTTAAGATAGCCAAATAAAAAAAAAAACCCACTCCAACTTCTAGCAATATTAAGCCTTGATATTTATGAGTATTTTGGGTTGAGCGAAAACGTAGTGGTTGTTCAATAAAAAACAGAACCCTTTTAAATACAACTTGCCTAATAATTTTGCACACACTGTATAAACAAGATTAAAGTTGTGTTTTTTAAATATCCGAATCAAACTCCTAACTTTAATTTAGTAGAAATTGTGGAAAAAAACTGAACCAAGCAGATCATCCCGGGAAACCCCAAAACACAACACAACATAACATTGTTCTGTTTAGGGAAATAGACCTATGCACAGGACTAATCAACAATTCTTGCTTTGTTATTCCTATATAACTATGTGTGAGTCACTTTGGGTACTAAAATCCAGTCGCAGATATGTAATATTGGATCATACTGATAATTGTTACTTTATGATAATAGGCTACTTTTCATTGTAATAATTGTTAGGCTACGTTTTATTAATTGGTTTGCTTTTATTTAATCACTTTTTTTTTCTTTCATAATTCATTTAAGTTTAATGTAAAACATTTGGAAGGGCTCACAGACTTTCAAGCAACAAATTTACATATAAAAGTAAAACTTATTATTAGAAAGTATTCAAGCAATGATGCTTGTAATATATGTTGTGAATGTGTACTAATTTAGTTAAAATCAATAGTTATTATTTTTATGAAATTTAAAACATAAAATAGAAAAATAGCAATAAATTACCTTTTTTCCTCAAAAAATTTTGATTTAAAACAAAATTTTACATTATATAGAAGAGTATTTAATTTTTCTCTGCTAAGGTAAAAAGAGTTACAAAGTCTTGCAAAATTGGGAGTTTAAACTATCGGTGGACTGCAAAACCTAAAACTAGGGGGGCTAGCAAACTATGGGGTGACCAGTAGAAGTCAGGAGATTAAATGAAAAACTGCATGAGACATACAGAGATAATTAACTGAACCAAACCACCTGAGGGTAATTAACAAAAAAAAAAGGAATTAATATAATGAAGGAACTAACAGAATGAAAAGTGTCAAAATGTAAGTCCATGGGAGTGAGAGACCAAGATTTGTCTGGGAACAATAGTCAAAGGTTAGACGGTATTATTACAATTATATAATTTCTACCAGATATGAACAGGCTACGTTTGGTATTTCTGTTTAACATACACAGCAAAGCTACATAGATTTTTTAGGGAATTCATTTCACTTATTCTTTCAGTATTTTGCTAATCTGTTAAAAAATAAACGGATTGATTACAATTCATATAACATTTAATGGTGAAGAGAAAAAATATGCATGTCTCATCACAGTTAATTTCCCATTACCAAAACAGCTGTGAATCATTTACCATTCAAATGTTTACCTCAATCTGAGTACTGTGATTAATTATACACTTAATAATTGTGTTCTGAAGTATTTCTAAACAAGACAATGAAGCTGTAGCCTGATTCAGATTGTTTGAGTTCAGCAAACAAATCTATCTTTAAAAGGAAAAATTGTAAACTTGGTGTAGTGGCTTGTAGGGGCAATTTTTGTTTTTCTGGTTGTCTATGGTGAAATACCCAGGAGTAAGACACTGAGACACCTGCAGCTTATCTTTGATGTTTGCATGTAGCACACACACCTGGATATGCACACACTTTTAGTTTTGTTCGTTGTGGGGACATCACATAGCATTCTGTTTCTTTAAATAGACGTAACCAAACCTTACTGTAACCAAATGTGTAATGATTTATATTGCGGGAATCTGGTATAGGTTTTCACAAGTAAGAAGGTGAATGGTGGTTATTTCTTGTCTTTATAAAATGCACAGTACTACTAATATATTTAAATTCTATTGGTACTGTCAGCATGCTGGGTGTGCTGCTGTTGTAAAGATCTTCTCATGTTTGTGACTGAAACTCTTCTGATCTCTTCTCTGATCCTGTGTGTTTGATCACAGGTCCTTAATACAATAGACATCACAGCTAGCAGCAGGGGTTCCCTTGATGAAACATGACCCTTTACAAGATGATAAAGAAGCCTGCAATGAACATCAATTCACTTTAAATATAACCAGAAATGTTTTTTTTTCTTTTAACAAACTGTGAGAGCTTCACCATTAATTAAAAAATTGAGAGAACTCTGTTTGCTTCCATTGTAAAATAGATGAAAGACTGAATGTGATACTAAGAAATTGTTCTGAAGAGCTTTTTCAACATCTTTAATTGATTCACTTAGACCCTAAATTAGAACCTAATCATTTATGTGCCGATGCCTTACCTAACATAAATACGTTTATTTTACTCAGGGGTACATTACTGTAAATGTATATATATATATATATATATAGATAGATATTAGAGTGTGTATGTGTGTGTGGCTCTGTGAGTGAGTGCGTCCTCAGCGATAGATTGGCGCCCTGTCCTGGGTTCTTCCCTGGATTGGTATGTGGAACACACTGTGACACTTGTAAAGGATTAATAGTAAAAAAAATGAAGGAATGAAAATTAAAATGAGGCTGAGTAGTGTGTGTGGCCCCCACGTGCCTGTATGACCTCCCTACAACGCCTGGGCATGCTCCTGATGAGGCGGCGGATGTTCTCTCCTACAGCCCC
>JAOUQT010337389.1:0-13050 GCA_025769995.1 Xyliphius kryptos | reverse complement strand
GCAAACTTTGTAAATAAAGGATAAAGTTGACCTGAGGAAGATCAATATATGTGTCGCGCCGCGCCACATATAATTAGAGGAGGAGAGTCACGTTTGTTCTTAATTTAATTCTAGCCATGAGTCCAATATATTTTAATTATATTTAATGTGTTATTCTGGAACTTCTGTCTTTTCTATGCCTTTCCACTAAGCAGATAAGTAAATTTTTCACAGAGTATGAATAATGACAGATTGGTAGTTGGTAATTATTTGGAGATCGTGGTTCCAGAAACAAAAAAGTAAACATGGGCTTATTAATCATGAATCCTCTTCTGCTTTCAGAAAATGTGGAGGCAGAACTGCTGCACACCTACAGCAAAATTGACCCTTATGACACACTGATCCTGTGTGTGAGGCTGGCTGTACTCACGGCTGTCACGCTGACAGTACCGATTGTCCTGTTCCCAGTGAGTTTCCACACACTAGTGGTGGTGAAAACGCCTCATCTTTTTAGCATCATATGGATGTACTACTGCATGTTGTTTAATGCCTAGGCCTGTATAGCTTTTATATTAAAGTTTAATTTTGCATTTTTAAATGACCCTTGACTTGTTCTGTGGCCACCAGGTCCGCAGGGCCATCCAGCAGATGGTGTTTCCTGATAAGACTTTCAACTGGATTCGTCATATTTGTATCGCCATTCTCCTTCTCACCTTGATCAACATGCTTGTCATCTTTGCTCCCAACATCCTTGGCATCTTTGGAATTATAGGCAAGTCATCAAATTAGCATCAGCAATAAAATCTCTTGCAACTGTCTTTTACATGTTTATTGCTGTTACTGCAGAAGTTTTTTTTACTGAGTGCCAGAAAACATAATGAGCCTTGCATGGCTTTGTTATAAGCCACTGCTGTTTTTATGCTCTGTTTTTTGGCAAAGTCTGTTAAACTCAGTGTGTACTTGTGGGTTAATGATCCTAAAGTTGCCTGCCTGTTTAATCTATCGTTGGCCTTGAGGATAAACCAGAATACTAAGTCAATATTTTCTCTGTTGTTCCATTAAAATGATCTGTGAGTCAGGGTGCAAAAGATAGCCTTTAAAAACATCTCTAGTTGTTTTCCTAAAACTAAGAAAAATAAATAGCACTGGATAGATATAAACTTTTTTTTTTAAATCTGTATCTCATCCTCAAAGCTGTGTTTTCTTGAAAAGAGGATTTATGTAGATTTCCTTTTGATTATTATCATCAGAACAGAATCCTTAGTGCATAGTTCTTATGCCAGCACAGCATAAGAACTATGGGTCCTTTATTGGCTAATGCTGAGATTACTTGATCTGGCTGTTTTTATCTATTTAATTATTTATTTTTTTATTGCAAGTGTCTGTGGAAGAGACTAAAAAAGTATTGTAGCAAAAAAGCTTGATCACATTTCTCAGTAGAGAATTGACCATGGCCTGTTTACACACACTGCTGAGATTCTGTACAATAAAAAAATTAAAATGTAGCTGCTCTTGTCAAACAGCACTGCTTTGTTAAAGAAACTCTGCTCATAAAAAGTTTAGGAACTATTTTTTTTGGAGACTAAATTCTTTAAAAAAAGAACTTATTAAAACAGAGGGCCTTTTTGCAAAGCTGTTCAAAAAATGTATTGTTGCATTAAATTAACTTTGTTTTTCTTACCATGTGACAAAGATAATTTAAATCTGTGTTTTAAATATTAGAGTGCAAACGCCAACTTACAAAAAAAAGCTATACAATTTAATCAGATCAACATCATATGTTTTGTTAGTGTCTTGAAACATTAAAAGAAAATGTGTGGAAATACATCTCTTAAGGGTAATGGGGTCAAATTCGAAACGCTAGAGTTCATCGTCTGCTCACATCCTTCTGTTTTAGGTGCCACGTCTGCTCCCTGCCTTATTTTTATTTTCCCAGCCGTGTTCTACATCCGAATTGTCCCCAAAGAGGATGAGCCCATGCGGTCCAGACCTAAAATTTTGGTAAGAGGCTTTTCTTTAAGCGGTTTGAAAAGTTTTGTTTAAGTGGGTTGTTCATTGTCCACATCTTTTTTGGGTGTTGTTTGACCTATTGCTCAGGTTACACTTATTTTGCTTAAATGTTTTTTGTTGTTTTTTTTTTTAAATCCAACACTTTGTGGAAGAAAAAAGTGAGTTTTGTTGTCACTGGTCTAACTACATGCCAGCAAAAAATATCATTTATTAGGGGAAAATTCTGCACAATTGCATGATTTTTAAAGTAAGTTGTTTTATTGATACATGTTTTGGATATTAAACTAAATTAGAAATTAAGTATTGACTCCTAATTCTACATTTTCCATGGAGTACCACATTTTGTGTAACTGCACTAGCAACACTATGTATACTGTATATAATCTTTACAACTTTAGACTTAGTCATTTAGCAAACACTTTTATCCAAAGCGACCTACAATAAGAGAACACCACATGTCAGTTTTTTTTTAAATAAACAGCTACACAGTATAATCAAATCTGAGGATTATACAATTTGGATTCTAGATTTTTTGTCATAGCAAGTGCTTGTGGAAGATAAGTGTTTTGGGATGTTTCTTAAAAATGCTAAGTGACCCAGTCAGGCTTATGGATGGAGTTGGAAAGATTGTACCATCATTTAGCAGCAGTGAACAATAACGTTTTCACAGATTGTAACTGTTTTCCTTTTCTTAGGCTGCCTGCTTTGCTGGTCTGGGGGTGCTCTTTATGATCATGAGTTTAGGCTTTATCATCATTGATTGGACAACAGGGAGCAGCAACTCTGGTGGTGGCCACTAGAGAACAGACCTAGAAGACTGTGTGTGTGTGTGTGTGCGTGTGTGTGTGTGTGTGCGTGTGCGTGCGTGCGCATCTGCTTGTATGTAACAGTGGCAATGTCATTTAAGAGATTGAGGGAGGTTAGTTATTGTATTTTATTATATATTTTTTATCTATATAAATAAGAAGCTGAGCAATGATTTTTAAATCAGCCTCTGAGGTTGATATTTTGCTCTGATCCTTTCATATCACACTTGAATCAGGTAAAAAACGATTCACAAAATAACTTTTTTGAGGTGAGACTGGCTTTGAATCTTTTAGTGTAACAGATGTGCTACCTCTCTATCTTTATCTAAAGATATACTACACAAAAGTGAAGATTTATGTAGTAATTGGCTTTGATGTATGAAAGAAATAATATTTACCATTTAAATCTTAGTTTTACTTTGATTTTCATTAATATTGTCAGTCTGATTATTTAAATGGCTGGTGCATCTGTACGTTCAGTCCCATCCGTTAATATTGGCTTACCTGAAAACAAACAAAACAGGCTGTTAACATTTTATTGCTTATCTTTTTCTTCAAAATATTAGCTACATAAAATAAGTTCATTACAAATCCTTGCAAAAATCGGGAGTGACATTTACTGAAATATGAAGAAGGTGAACGGCTAAATTATATTATCGTAATACTTTGTAAAAACAGATAAAACAGTAGAGGGTTGTTTGCTATGCAAGTCAGAAAATGACTACAAATATATAGCTTAAAAATGAATGAGTATATTGACTTACTTCAAAGTCATACTTTAAAGTAAATTAGAGACAGCCTGCAAGTTTTAACCGCAGAAGCTGAAGTTCTAAATGTCATGAAAAAAAAAATTAAGTTTAAACAAGTTTGTCAACATGCTTTTTATTTTAGATAGTCTTTGTTATTATTTTGAAAGCATAAAGAATTAAGTGATAATATTTTACCAGGTTTGTCAGTTGTGTCAGAGGGACTGCATCATATAAAGATGCCCATAGAGGCTAAGCTAAACGTTTTCTTTTTACCTTCTTACCCTAGTGGACCTACAGCTAGATCTGTATTTTGTCAAGTACTACCAGCTTCTGTAATCATTTGTAAATAAAATAATGTGCTTTTTTGTTAACCATGCATACTTTTGAAGATGACTTTAAGTATCTGGCCTTGCTTGGAGAAGTATGTTGTATCATAGGTATTAACACGTTTATACAAAAACTATTTTCGAGCCACAGATCCATCGCTAAATGGGTTTGCTTTACTACATTTTTTTAACTAGGTTTACCCCATTTTAATTTTCTTTTTAATTTGAAATGTAACCTGGTTTCTTATAATATTAGTAATTTGTTAATTTGATATAAATTTAGAAAGTGCAATTTATTTGAAAGACCTCATGCAAGGTTAGGATGAAAAGGTTGTTGATTATTGAGCTCAACTCGACACTAATCAATGGCTTGCCCTTAAACAGAACCATTTACAACCTTGATTTCAGGCCTGTTTTAATGTCCCATTACTCAGACCTTTAAAGCAGCTTAGTGTGCAGCATGGGGTGAGATTAAGAGGTTTAACAAGTATTTATTGTGAAGTCTTTACATTTTTATATTAAAGCAGTGTGTCACAATGAATGTCATAGATTTGACATTACATTTCCAACAGAAAGCCATCGACAGACGTGCAAATTCAGTAGGAAAAGAATTTAATCCTTTTCCTCATCGATCACAACTTGTTTGTGTATGTCACTGAGATTAAATGAGTTTTTACAAAACCAGATTAATTGGTCACCTTAATTTCCAAGTTTTTTTTTATCTTGCTCGGTATCTGTGCTGTTTGTTGTTTTATGAGGATTAATATTTTTATTAAGTGATAGTATTTAAGTGTTGGGTATTTGTAATTTTTTTGCTAAACTTCCGAGAAATGTATTTAGTGTCTGTGTTGCCTGCATGGTCTGAGAAGTGTACTGACCTCTGCCTGTCTCACTGTGTATTTTCGGTGCCATTTTAGAGCATTTTCAGACCCAGGGTGTGAAATTCAGAGATATTCATAAGCAAGGTATAATGAATTCAAGGGGGAAAAAAGCCTCCCAAATCAACATTTGGCTTTACACCATTACTTTACTTTTACACCACTACTTTAAAACATCCTACTTAAAATTAAATGTTTACCGTCTGTCTTTTAAAAATAAGACAAATTAAAAACAATAAGGAAAAAAAGAACCGAAAACCAAAATTAAACCTTAATGTTGTATTCAAAAATATTTTAAATTTGTCATGATGTCGTTTTTGTATTATTTATTGTGTGAACAAAATTTGAATAGTTGGTTTGGTCAGACTTAAAGGTTTTAACAATCACATAATTGGGCCAAAAATGTATAAAAAATAAAAAAGGTTTGTTTTAATAGCTTAATAAACAGTACATTTATATTACTATTTAAATAGATAAAATTTATGCTTTGGAAATTAAAATAAAATTAAAATTCTGATAAACTAATAAAGGACAAACTAATAAACTAATCTGGTTAGTGATACATCTAATACATGAGCATTTTATGAATTCTAATTTGAACAAAGGAGATGCAAAAGGTCATTTTAGTGAAGATTATATTGACCCAGAATTTGTTTTATTTTATTTTTAAGTAGACTAACCATCAAATGGTAACTGTAGTCCACGAGTTAATTTTTTTTTAAATAATCGATTAATTTTGTTTCAGTAAGTTTTTGTTACTTTTATTGTAAAAACAGTTACCTCTGTACAGTAACTATGGTAATTGGTTGTATAAAGCTGTATTGAAAAAACTGGTATTCTTCTTTTTACTGTGTTCAACAAAAATTATCAGTGGGGGAATTTAATCCATCCAAGAGGCAGGTTATATATAAATATGAAGGTAGTTGGAAAAAGGCAGTTTTATAAACAAAATAAAAAAATATATGCCGGTGTTACTAAATGATTAATTACATTACTGAGCCATCCTAGTTTTATTTACATATATTCTCTGTGGGTTTTTATTATAAGTGTACATTTATGAGCAAATTAAAAGTATTTTATTTGCACAGAGCTAAACAAATATAAACTCATATCTGAATCTCTTAATTGTTGCTGAAAGATCAGAAAATGTTTGTATTAGTCCTCCCCCAACCTAGTGATTTATCCTTGTTTTGTCAGTTGACTGAAATACATTATGTACGTAAAAATGTACATAGGTGTTAACCCATTAATATCTTTTATGCATATTTAGTTTGTATAGTGTAAATAGCAGAACTGGGTTTTTGTTTTGCAGAAGACATTAAATATGTATGTAAATGTTTACGTACCCGTGTTTGTGTTTGCCTTCGATAAAATTCATCTACAGTATAAAAAAAGAGTTGGAAACTGGTGGAAACTTGTTCTTTTGCTAGATAAAATCTTTAGCATGCAGCAGTGGCAGGGTGGCACAGGATTGGTGTTTGAGCTTCAGAGCAAGAAAGTTCAGGTAAAGGTGAGGAGTTTGCATGTCGTCCTCGTTCCAGTGTGGGTTTTCTTTGGGCTTTTTTTAAATTTTTTTATTTTTTACGTTCCACATACATGCTGACGTTAAGTTGAAGATGTTAATTGTACAGTCTGCAAAACTTAAAAAAAAAAAAACATAAGACAAGCAGTAAGATCAGTTAAAGCACAGTAACGTGCTTTTATTTTTGACAGGTCAGAAATAAGCAGTAATTATGTGGTGCATTGAAATTAACTCGATCGACGTGAGTTCTTTAAGGAATGCTTCCAGAGTCCAGAGTATGCCATCATCCAAAATGTACACATAATTGCATTTTGTGGTTGAAATCGAACGTAGATGAAAGCTGGCGCTGTGGACAGTAGCATCTCTGCTTTAATGGATGATAATACAGAGTCTGAAGTACAACTGTGAAAATGCATTGTGTTTCCATCAGCAGTGTTTCTGCTGAGCTGTAACTTAAATTATTACTCATTCTAGCTTCAGCTTAGTATTGCTTATTTTCTGCTGATTTAATAGAGATGTGTGGGGCTCTGCCATTTCCTTGGACTTGTAGCTAGAGTGATTATTTATGCAATATTTTTACTTAAAAATCTGATTTGATTGAGAATGCAACAAATCAATAACAAGCAAACAAAAAAATATGCACTAATACAGAATAATTCTATTATTGTCAGAGCAGTAACTCATTATGGTACGATTTATATCAAATACCTTTACCAAAATAAAATGCATCTTCTTTAAAAACAAAAAAAGAACCCTTTGTTAGAATCAACTGTCATTTTAACTACCCAGCATTTCAGAAGAAAGATTCATTGCTCAACTCTTTAATGTTTTAGGAGACTGTTTCTCCTGAAATTGCATCTGAGATATAGTAGTAAACAAGAATGAGAAACAAGATATATTTGAGATTATAGAAATCAAATCTCTAAATCAGGTGTCAGACATATATCTTGGAGAATCTAATTCATGTGTTAGATGTTAAGCTCCTAATAACAGAAGTAAAAAAAAGTAATTCACAGTATCAGGACTGAAGCAGCTCCTAGTGTTTGAGAAATAGTTAAGTTTATATTGAGACTCCTCGTTTTAGTAAAAAAGACATCCACCCATTCATTATTTTCCGCTTAATCTGGTGGCAGGGTGGTTTCCCATGCCCATCCAGGGCATTGTACAGATAAATCTTGGACGGGGCGCCATTCTATTGCTGGAAACATACTCATTGTAAGTCGCTTTGGAAAAAAAAGAAAAACTCCCAAATGACTAAATTTAAATGTAATGTTAAAGTTAGTTTAGTTATATTTTATATTTATATCTTACTTCTATTTTCTTTTTTAATTCAAGTCCTATCTTAATATGATAAAACTGGGTCCGTGAGCCATAATTTCGTCTTTGCCTCATGTACCATATGCGATGAAAATGATGAATGAAAATGAAGTCGCAATGTCATCATTAAACAGAAGATGGCGCTGAATCACCACACCACATTATTTCTCCCGTTTTCCCAATGCACATTTTCTAATCTAATGCTTGTCTTGCCTCCTCCTCTCAATGTTTTGTTGTAAATCTTTTCTGAGGCTGTATATTATTTGGTTGTATTTAGTTACAGTGTCTGAACGAGAAACACATTTGTAAACCACCTGTTTTTATGGTTTACCTTCCACCAGCAGCGACGGATCTGACGCATGCGCAGTGGGCGGTTCTGCGTGCTCAAGGTTTTGCGGGCCGGTTGGCTTCATTCCGCATAAATTCACAGATGTGCTGCGGGCGTGGCAGCGATCATTATGACGTCAGGGATTGCGTTATACTCCTCCCTCTCTGCGTTCCACCGTCTGTGAGTATAGAAGGTGTTGTTAACAGAGGGGAAGCAGAGGAGCGGTGGTAGAGCGGCCGGCGGCTGTTCTGCGGTTTAACTGATTTTTGTGGAAACCGAGTCGTTGCGCCTTTCTGTGGACTGCAGGCTTTCTCAGATGACAGGTCGTTGATGGAGCTCCGCGGACCTTTCAGCCGCCGTCTCCCGGGTGAAACTTTTTAAACTGGGCGACTCCTTTGGAGCCGGTGCTCCGCTCTCAAGCGGAGAATAACTGCTTTCCCGTCCGCGAGCCTTCGCTGCTCACCTTCGCTGCCGCACACACCGCCAGTTCGGACTGAAACGCACATTCCCACCTTCGAGCGACCAACCTGGGCTTCTGATACCGGAGCGATGGGCTGCACGGTGAGCGCCGAGGACAAGGCGGCCTCAGAGAGGTCCAAAATGATCGACAAGAACCTGCGGGAAGATGGCGAGAAAGCCGCGAGGGAGGTGAAGCTGCTCCTGCTTGGTAAGTCACGGCACGCGCTCCTCAGCTCCAAACCAACGACAGCAGCGCCATTCACTTTTAAACTGCATTTGGTAAAAAAAACTCCGAAAACAACGGAAATATTGAACGACCGTCGTGTGTATGTGAACCCATTTAATGTGTTTGCTGCCGTGAAGTCCACCGCAACTGCTAGTAAATAATTGGGGCTTCAAGTGCTCGAGCTAATCCTAGGTGTTCCAGTCAAACCCCGTGTGCTTGCTATCAAAACATTCTGCAGTGCATTCTCTTTAATGACTCAGAAAGGCCTAACTATAAGGTTCAACAACTACACAAACAGAAGATTGGTTAAATATCAGAAGATTGGTTAAATATGGTGCACTTATGTCTTTATATGGTGCTATATGTCTAACTGGACCTTTTCAGACTGCTATATGCAATTTAGTCCTTACATCCATCCGCTTAATCTTGTACTATGATCATGGTGGGGTTTCTCATGCCCATCCATGGGAGAACATCTCGGGCGCTGGGCAGATACACCCAGGGCAGGGTGCTGGTCTGTAGCTGGGCACACTCACTCACACAGCCACACACAAACACTCTATACAGGGTAAGAGTGGACATGGGGAGAACATGGAAACTCCACCCAGATCAGGATTTAAACCGGGAAACCCCAGCGCTGAGAGGCGAAAGTGCTAACCCCACTAAGCCACCGTGCCTCCCTAACCTACATCATAATTCTAATTGTGTGTTTAGAAGTGCTCCAGACCCTGTTTTTGCTCTTTTTCTTCTTTTTCTTGGGCGACCAAGACCATAAGTCCTACAGACAACAAATTTTGGAGGGTCAGTGCAGCTGGTGTGTTGTTAACAAAAAATCACATCGATTGGCCTATAATTGGATTTATAGTGAGATAAGTCATTTAGGCTTCTAACTTCTACATACATTTTTTTCCCCAGACCCCAAGCAAACTTTGCAATTTGTACCCATAAGCTACGGCCACTTAATTTTTTTTGCTAATTAGCAAAACTTGAAAAAACGACTTCTGCAAACTAGTCCTTGGTTTTCCAGTCCAGTCCCCATGCGCTTGGTATCGGATTCAGCAGAGCGTGCTCTTCAATAAGTATCAAAGTTGGACTTTTTAAAAAAAATTGTCCTGCTGTTACATAAATCAATCCACAAGTCAAAAATTCAAATGAATTGAATTTCATTCAATCATCATGTATTAATTTTGCTCCCTACAATTGTTCTGCAAATTCGCACAAATATATCAAAACGTAAAGGCAGATGAAATGTTAAATGGATAGACTTTGATTTAAACCAAGACAAAGGCAAGTACGTTTTCAAAAATATATAGCATAGCCATCAGCCTATGCTTAAGATTGTTGTGGATACTCAAGTAGATTGTTGAACAAACATCTGACCTGGAACTAATGAGGCCTCCCCATGTAGCTATCAAAAATGGACCCTTGCCCTTATTACTAAGGCCATTTAGAAGTAATTCTGGCTGAAGCAGCAGCCACCCCTCCCTTCCTCTCTTTCTGTAAAACATACACATGTGCAGGATGCATGTGACAGGAAAACCACAATATTGGTTTTTGCATTGCAGAACTTTTTTATTTATTTATTTTTTATAAACTTCTGTGCCATTTGTTAATGTGCACCCTTCTTTAACAACGAAACATTGCATGTCATGCCACCTAAGATCCTCGAATGAGCAGCACACAGTTTACATCTAGCTCAAGTGTAAAGGGCTCAAAATATCCGTTGGAATATCCCCTGCACAAACGCCTGTCAATAATTAAGTTTTATGACATGTTTATGACTTCAGAGCTTTATTTTTGCCCGGCTGTGCCAAGTGTTCACCTACCCAGCAAGTCGCTTGCTTTTCCGTCCTCATCCACTGTGCTATTTTTCATACCTTGTCATTAGGTCATGATAATAGGCCATGCTGTGGTACTAGAGACCTCTGTGCGTCAGCCAGACAGGAGGGAAATGAAGGAAACCATACACATTCAGAAATGACTGTCTGTAATATGCCACACAACTTTTTCATGCTTCAATAGTGAACATTAACCAAAATTAATTTTTAGCTGAATGTGACTTCTTTTCGGTCATGAACTTAATCAAAGTGAAGTGCTCGTGTCAATGCTGCCTTCATAACCATGTAGAGAGATTAAAAATAAGTGCATGCTACATGTTAAATCGTTATTTATTGACCCTCAGGGAGAATTAGTTTTAAAGATACCAAATAGCTTTCTTGGAAAACTACACATGACTACTCTGTGTTCCCTCTATACAGACATGGTGCCCGTATGGCTCGTTGGGTGTATTGCAGTGTCTAAAATTATACTGCCGAGCACACTCATTTTGACTTTGGGTGGTTTCCTTCCCTGTGGCGGGGTGTAATTACTTGTGCAGGGTCAAGAGTATTTGTGTGAGTCACTTCAAAGTATGGCTTGGAAAATGCCATGTTAATAAGAATGAACCATAAGTCATGATATACAAAATTAGTCAGCTATATTTATTAAGAGCTGCAGTATAAACCCCAGGTTTAACCTGGTTAATCAAGATTTTGATGGATATTGCATTAACTAATGAAGCGGTCTGATTTAATTTCCCTCAGAGAGCTACTTTACTTTGTGGTTGCTGTAGTAGCATGAGGAATATTTATTATTGTATTTGCTTATCTCTCTAAAAGCACACATTTATGATGCATCTTTTTTTAATAATCAATCCGTGTATCTAAGATGTGAACTTTTGACTCTGTTTTACTGCTAATCTGCTGGTCAAAATATCCTTTGATGTTCATTTAATCAGCATTTTTGACGTAAACAGCTTCAAGCAGCCACCAAGGAGGCATTGGTCTACATTCACTTGTTTTCTGGTTTGCTCAGTGGTGGAAAATCACACAAGTGCTAAAGAGTATGCTCACATTTTATATCGATGTAAAAACACCCACACATTACACCTTCAAAAGCTTTTATGACATCCTGTTCTGCTAGTTCCTTTTCTTTTATATCTATACCAGCTATCACTCATTTTGGAGTGTGTCTAGGGAACTCTGCTGATTTATTCAGAAGAGCATTTACAAGGTCAAACACCAATGTTGGACAAGAGGGCCTGAATTACAGTTTATCTTGTAGTTCATTTCTAAGGTGTTCAGAATTGGAGGAAGGTCTCTGTGTAGGCCATATCTCTCACATTAAACTCACCCAGCCTTGCTTTTGTAGATCTTACCTCGGGCACAGTCATAGAGGAACATAAGGGCCTTCCCTAAACTATTCTTACAAAGCTGGAGATGTACAATTTTTTAATATTTTTTTTTGCTGTTGCACCCATGCCAGTGCAACTGAGTAAAACTCCTAGAAGGCAATGTTATAATTTAATGTTAATATAATTTTTTGTCATTGTGGCTTTTACAACAAAACTGGGTATACAATTTATTTTGCACCTGGGTTTTTAGACCAGCATTCATTCCAAATCTGATTTATTTAAAAATGTTTTTTTTATTGTACTTATTATTGCTTAGTGGGGGCTCATCCTCCTTGAGCAGCCAGGCAGCATCAGTGTAGGACAGCCATGTACAGATTGTGTATAGATCAATCCATGTATGTCGTATGTCCATATAGTCCACATGTGTCCATATTAATCAATAGTAAAAATTATATAAAATTTGAGTCCATCCTCAAGGACTCATATAGTAACTTGCACAAATCAGTTTGGTTGGAGGTATAGATTTTAAATATATAACTGCCTGACCTGATTGTTCTTAACTAGTTATTTTACTGTTTACAATGCTGGTGGAGTTTAGAAATAGTTTTCTTATATAAAAACACTGTTAAAAGATCACCCTGCAGGAACTGAAAATGTAACCGCTTAATTATTGCTTAATGAAAAAAATGACCTGTATCAGAGATGAATAGCTTCCTAAACAATGCTTTTATAAGGAAGTGGTGTATGCCATTAGTGTTGTAGCAACATCAAGTTAGGAATTATTCAGCCTAGAAGAATTTAGGGTTTCGAAACCTTGAAACATCATTGCTTGCTGTAGCGGTGTAATGCTACCCAATTTCAGGTCTGTGGTTGCACTAAATAGAACTGAACTTCAGGATTCGCCATATTGCGCAGCCATAAACCAAACCCTAATGGATTATGACCTTGACCTCAAATATGTATCAGTATATAAAAAGCACAGACAAGTAATCTAAACCTGAAAACTGACCCGACTGCCAATGTAACTGAATGTTTTGCTAATTAAAATTGACATCCAAAGTTAATGGTTACCTCATGAGCAGCTGTTAACAACACCCACCATCAATGGTTTCATAAAAACAGAACAATAATTTTTTTACGGCAAAAAAATGACTAAAATCATTTAAAACTGCAGCTATTTAATCTGACTAAAGCTTGAAAAAATATTGTGTTTGCTACCCCGACTGTAAATTAAAACTGTAGGCTACAGGTTTTGTTAGCATCTGTTGTAAGAGGTAT
>JAOUQT010337371.1:0-13052 GCA_025769995.1 Xyliphius kryptos | reverse complement strand
AACCTACACATTCTGACAAAATGCAAGCATTGATTGTGCAAGAATGGACTGCTATCAGTCAGGATTTGGTCCAGAAGAGCATGCCAGGGAGAATTGTAGAGGTCCTGAAGAAGAAGGGTCAAAACTGCAAATATTGACTTGCTGCATTAACTCATTCTATCTGTCAATAAAAGCTTTTGTTACTCATACTATGAATGCAATTATATTTCTGTATGTGAAAACATCTGACAAACACATAAAAACCAGAGGGCAGCAGATTATGTGAAAATATAATACTTGTGTCATTCTCAAAACTTTTGGCCATGACCGTATAAAAGAAATCAGATAAAACGCCACCAGAGGGCGATACATCATAGGCACTCAAAACCTGGCACTAGAAAGAAGTATTTGGGTATAAGAATGGCTTGCATTGAAACAGATGCCTGCCTACTCAGCATTCCCACTGGAGGAAATATGCGAGAGTGATGTAGCCTGCAGCTTTCGTACCAGCAGTATTAAAGAACACAGTATTAAATCCTCAAGCATTTTTTAATTTACAGGCTCATCCATATGGTTGTCACTTGAAAGCCAGGATGGTATTTTTCTATTATAATGTCATTATTAAAAATAAAAAAAAAAAAAAAAAAACACTGGTGTCAACATTTGTTTAATTATTTGATATAATTATTAAAAATGTATTATGGACATAATCACCAGCTACTTTATTAATGAAGCCATATTTCTACATTCATTACACATTTGAAAAAAAACTATTTAGCATATAGATGAACTTTATAGTCCTACAAATCACATACAGTAATCTCTTTTTTTTTTTGCATACTTTGTTAGGTTTCCATAAAGCTCGTCTCATTTTATGGTAATGGTAAGTTAGTGTGTGCTGCATTAATACTTATGCCATAGCTTGACCAAAACTGTGCCTTAATCATTCTAATTACATGCCATTGTTATCCATATAGCAAAGTGATTTTGCCCCAACACACAGGTTGTGTGTGAGCCACATCGGCCCTCAGTTCACTTCAAATCGAAAGTGAGCGTTAGTTGGGCCATGCAGGCAGACCATAATCACATGCTGCCACGTCAAACCAAACAAGTCTTTCAAGTTTAACATGCACAAGAACGGCAGGCTCACGCTGCATAATTTTAATAGTTTAGCTAATACAGAAGTGGTAACAGAACAACGTGCCTTACTGAATCATAAGTTTAATTAGGAATCAGGAATGTCACAGTTAATAGCCTCATCTTAGACACTACCCACAGTAATCTGTGCAAAGGGAAGCTAAGGAAGGCACAGCTTAGAATTTTTTACATCAGTTGTAAGCACTTGCCCATATCGGCCTAAATTTAAGAAGTATCTCTAAGTAACTGTTCATTGCAAATCCAAATCCAGACAGAATACAAATACAGCTAGTCATCACCATTAAAGAAAGCACCACAACCAATTTCTAATGTAGTGAATACGCCATCAGCTCATCATGCAAAACTTTAATAAAATATTTTAGGGTCATTAGCTTCATGTTTGAGACACTTTTTCTAAAGTTCAGATACACTATATTGCCAAAAGTATTTGCTCACCCATCCAAATGATCTGAATCAGGTGTTTCAATCACTTTGGGAACGACAGCAACTCAATCCACATAAACTGACGAAGTGGGGAGGGTGGATGCAGATGAGCATAGTGCGAAGAGGTCGCCAACTTTCTGCAGTCAATCACTACAGAACTCCAAACGCCATGTGGCCTTCAGATCAGCTCAAGAACAGTGCGCGGAGAGCTTCATTGAATGGGTTTCCATGGTCGTGCAGCTGCATACAAGCCATACATCACAAAGTGCAAAGCTAAGCATTGGATGCAGTGGTGTAAAGCACACCACCCCTGGACTCTAGAGCAGTGGAGAGACGTTCTCTGGAGTGATGAATAACACTTCTCCATCTGGAAATCTGACGGACGAGTCTGGGTTTGGCGGTTACCAAAAGAATGGTACTTGTCTGACTGCATTGTGCCAAGTGTAAAGTTTGGTAGAGGGGGATTATGGTGTGGGGTTGTTCTTCATGAGCTGGGTTTAGCCCCTTAGTTCCAGTGAAAGGAACTCTGAATGCTTAAGCAGAACAAGACATTTTGGACAATTCCATGCTCCCAACTTTGTGGAAAGAGTTTGGAGCTGTCCTCTTCCAACATGACTGTGCACAAGTGCAAAAATAAGGTCCATAAAGTCTTGTGTGGATGAACTTGACTGGCCTGAACAGAGATCTGACCGTAACCCGATAGAACATCTTTGGGATGAATTAAGATTGTTTGACCTCACAAATGTGATTTTGGAGAATGGTCAAAAATTGCCATAAACATACTTTTAAAACTTGTGGAGGACCTTCCCAGAAGAGTTGAAGCTGTTCTAGCTGCAAAGGGTGGACCGATGTCATATTGAACTCGATGGATTAGGAATGGGGTGTCATTTAAGCTCATACGTGAGTAAATACTTTCGGTAATAGTGTACCATGACATTTTCATTAAAAACCAGTTGGTGTTGTATTAATACATGTATTAATCGGCAGCTATCAAATCATAAAAAGACAATTAGGGTGTCGAACTAATTCAATGGTCACATGGTGGACACCATGTTAGAAGGTAAGTTTTTCATAGAACATGTGCAAAAAACTCCCTTAAATCTAATGTCTGAACTGAGGAACACGACAATTAAAAACAATCAAATGACATCACACATTTCACATCACACGTAGCATGACTCAGGCTCATCACAGTCAGCTGACAAAGACAAAAGCCCTCGTGGAAAGCCTTTACCTCACTTTTGGAGTTCAGAGATAAAAATTTAGAGGCAGATTTAGAGGCAGATGGAAGATTACCAAGGGGTGTGCAAGTCATGTCAATGTGATCTTTAAATATGCCTTTAGCTATTTTTAGGTTTCAGTTTTTCTTTCAGCCTCCAGTAATCCAGTAATGTGTCGATGTTGTACATATTTAGAACATTCTGTAACTACTATGTGTTCCTGAGGTGAGTCTGGTGCATCTCCGATACGTCATCTCGAGATGATGACCTGGTCAATTCAAGCGACCGCCTGCTTTGGACACGCATGATGGGACAGATTTTCGGTTTGTGCACTACATTCTGTTTGCCATAGTTTTAAAATGTATGGCGTGACTAGAAGGACAGCATCAGTTGGCAAAAACCCAGGATCTAGCAGTTCGGATGTTGGTCTCCCCCTTGCCATTCTGTCTGCACATTTCGAGGGATTCCAAAATGACCTGGAACCCAGAATAATCGGAAATCCCAACTTTTGCTTTGTAGAGCTTATAAAAATGCTAAAAGAAAAACTGATCTGCACCAAAAGTGTTGTTATTAAGGAATTTCATAGGTAAAAAAAATTTGTTTTTTCACATTATAAAAACAGAACATACACATTCTACAGACTGGAGCTTTAACCTTCCTATAAATTAAATGTGTCATAGCTGTTAATTTTCTTTAACCTTTACTGCTCCAGTTATTATTATTTGCATAGGATTCTATTTAAACAAAACATATATGAAAAATGTTGAGGTTGGGTTGTACAAGTGTGAACATTAGGTTAAAGGAAATCTTGGCCATAGCTTAATACTTTTGACATCAATTAGCACACTCACTTGTACTCCATTGCCAAGTTTGCAAAGATGAATCAGCAATTTTTGCTGAATGCCCTTTAAATCTCACTACCATAAAGTAAAAAGTTAACCCACTACCAGACTGCTTTTTGCTTGGTATACAGCTAAAATCTTTGTACTGACTTTCAGAGGAAGTTTCTGTGTGTAGTGTGATCTGTGTAAAAAGCTACAAAATGTAAATCTAGAAAATCAATAGCATAACTTTTTTTGTATTATTAGGACCTGCAGCCTTAACGCACACTGTAAACCAGTGTTGATTTCTATTTACTTTTATACTTGTTTTATCACTTTTCAAAATTAAATATAAAAACAGAATATTAAATGCTGATGCACTGCCATCTTCACAACATTCCTCACTTGTTTTACAGAAAGCAACTCTAAGTCACCTGTTAAAATTAATTAGTTATATTAATAATATTGATTGTCTGCTTGATAGTGCATATGTAGAGGTTATGACCAGACTAAATTCTAGTTTTTATTTGTGTGAAGTTTGTGCAATATGTGTCACCACTGCCAGTTTAAGACTCATTCCACCCAAATGGGGGTCATTCCTACCTGTGGCCATCAAACTCTGAATCTCACTTTATGTGTAATAGAATTTATATGTGCAATAACAAATTATATATTTTTATATGTGCAATACAAAAGAAAAAGAATAAAACATTGTATTATCATGTCATACTTAAATCATGCAATATGTGTCACCACTGTAATTAAAACTTTACTTTTTCTGCATTTTATTTTTCAGCCATTTAATTTTTATTCTTACTATACATATTTTCTATACTTTATACAGCTTGAGCAACTGTAACGTCTGCAATTTTTGGATCAATAAAGTATTCTGATAATGATTTACATGTTCCCCCACAATGCTTTGGATTCTTCTCAAAATAGCAGGCTAGTAGATGAACCAGCAAGTTTCAGCTTTAACACCATACAGACTGAGGACAAGTAGATCTGATCAGATGGTTTTACATTTAACAAAAAGTTTCAAATTTCTATAGTTTTTACATTGTAGAATTGTTAATGTATTAAAATCAGTCTAACAAAGTAACAGTTTTATTAAACCAGCGCTCTTGGACAGGGCAGTGTTTTCCAGACAAAGAAAAAGTAATAAGCATTTTTGGCAGGCGGAACAGGAATGTGCTGAGGCTGAGAACAATTTGGATTATTACACTGGGCATGGCTTACTCTTTGTCTGCTTCAAACAATTTAAGCAGGCCTGCCAACATCCACCCAACAAAACCCTTTTTCTGTCATATGTAGGTTTTCAAGATGTAGAATTTTCTGCACCTGATACAAAATAATAGTTTTTTTTGTCCGTCTGTTGCTCTGCACATTTCAATAGTGCCTATTATTCAGGTTTTGTTTTGTTTGTTTTTTTTTTTTGCTGTAAGAACCACCACAGACAGGATATTATTCAGTTGGTGACCGATTTCCAGCAGTACAGCGATCCTGGTGATGTGGTGTTATATACTCTGCTGGTTTTAAGATTTGGATTAGATACGGCAGTGCTGTCCATTTACTGTATGAACCATGTGCACGCTATTATACAATTATCTACATTAAAGAACCATCTTGCAGATGTAAAGTTTAACAATTAACTATATAATATAAATATAAATTAACACCAGTCTGATCATGCATTACACAAAAACAACCCTATACAATAATAAGACAAACATTATAATTAGGGGTGTAAATATTAATCGATTTGATACATTGATTATATAGCTGGCGATTCAATGCATTGAAATGACAACAGGAGTATTGATTAATGTGTTTATATTACAGTCTTTTTTTCGTCTTTATTATCTGCTTTGACGTCTGTACATGTAATACCTCTTCCAAAGCTGTGGGTGTCTTCTAACTTCCCTTGTGCTTTATAAGAGGAAGAGGGCAAAGGAAGTGAAATGTTGCACACTTATAATCGTTCTTTATTTAATGTTGCATCCCCTATGCGTACCTCTTTTCAGTGATGCACAGTGGACCATCAGACATGTATGAACACAGAAAAGCAAACATCAATGTAACTCATACTCTATTCAGCGCCTGAGGCTGATAATACTGTATGGAAGATAAAGTCATGATACATATATAAACACACACACACACACACCCATGGTTTATTTACAATAATGCACACCCTCTTGTGCCTTATTACCATTATAAAATGGTTACCAACACACCAGAACACAAAAAACAAACTTTGAAAGCAAAATTGTTAATAAACCCTGATGCAAGTAAAAGATTTCCTGTTTCTTTAACAATCAAATACTGCCGTCTAGTGGCCAAATTACAAAAAGCAGTTTATGAAAAACTTTATTTTATACAGCGCATATATACCTTTGTGAAAAGGTCAGAGGTGTGGGTTATTGTGAATAATGCCACGGCTACACAAGCGGCTCAGTAAATCAGATTTAAGGACCGGAACTACCTGTTTTATAAAACACAATGTAAAATGTAGAAAGCGATTTTCATCTAAAATACCAGATGTACAAAGCACTAAAGACTATGCTGACCAAAAAAACTTAAAATTATGCAGACATATGTCTGATATACATAAAGGTGTTGTGTGTACAGCGACAAGAAGAGGTGGGTGGAGGAGGGGATAAGGCAGCGTCTGGGTCAACTGGAGTTATGTGGCTACAGTTAATGACTAATCGCTAAAGAAAAAAAGCTGTTTTTGTGACATGGTTCTGACGTTGATAGACATCAGTCTCTTCTGGGAAGGTGATATTTTATTTAGCTGTGTGAATTTTGTGTGCATGGGTACAAAATTTGAGGGGGCCAGTCACAAGGTTTCCTGTCTGTCTCAGGGTCCAGACAGATGATGAAGATAAAGTTGCCCATAAAACAGGAGTCTGTAATGCTGGCAGGAAAAGTAATGCAAAGTAAAAGGAGTGGAGGATGGTGATAGCAGAGACGGATTATATAAGAACTCTACTACCGACCATCTGGACAGTCTTAGAAACTTTGTGCCTTAGATTGTTACAGTTACAGCAGGTGAAAATGAATTTTTCAGAACTGTAGTCTGTTTCAAACACATCATTGATGAATCCGATTTGGATGATGTCTTAGTATGACTAAGGGTGCAGTTGTGCAATAAACAAAAATAGTGGGAAAAGACTGAGAAATTAAGGTAAGAGATATGATTCTCTGGAATTATGTGCTGCTTCCTTTAAAATGGAAAGTCAGTGATGTGATGGCAAGTGGATTTGATACATTGAGACATAAACTAAAGAAATGAAAACACAAAGAGTATATTGACTACACTGTCTGAATACATGTCACTGTATCCCAAGCAAAGTTACTGCAAAAGTGGCCCAGCAGCAGATTTAGGATGGGACATTACAAGTCAATCTAATAAATCCAGTACTACAGAGAGGTCAAAGTGAAGGATATGCAAAAGTTCAGTTCTGTGATCCCAGGCCTTTGGGAATGAGAATAATGATGGTGGTTTTAAAGCAGGTTGGCACATGACATGTTTTCAGTGTTGTAAACGCCCATAAACACCTGAGACAGCTGGAGTCCGACATGCAGTGGGTTGGAATCGAATTAACAAGCTTAACGAGTCAAGTTTCAGTAAAGCAGAAAACAAAGCACGAGTTTGAATTGTCCGCCCCCTCTTCCCTCAACAAAAGTCTTTAAAGCTTAAGCTTTACAAAAATAAAGAATAACAAAAAATAAGTATTAATAAGCCTAGCAATATAATAGTATATACATTAAAACATTGTGATCAGGTGAAATTACACTGATGTTGCTGTGAAGGTAAAGGGGGGCAAATGTGTGCATTAAGTGGTGCATCTGCTTTTTGCACAAAACTGTTTTACCCCAAATTATGCTTTTAAACTTTCCTGCATCAGTGACTTTGAGACACCTGCACCATGATTGACTGAATGTAATAGTTCACTGTTTAAAGGTTGGCAAATTAGTTTCTTTGCACTTGAACGTCTATGATGTCCGTGTGTTCAATTACAGTAAAGTTGTTCATGAAGACAAATACAATAAAGTTTGGTAAATTACTTTCTAATTTGATTTTAATGAGAACAATTGTTAATTCCAGTTACTATATCATTTAGTACTAACTGTACTTTGACAATGTGCATTAGTAAATAAAGAACGGCAATTTCTGAGAAACGGTTCGAAAAATGATTTGTTTATGAACCAGCCCTCACTAACTGCTTTGCCATCAAGCTGAACGCAGGACATACAGCAGCAAACCACAAATTTGGTCAACAGCAAATATTAATGTTCAAATAAAGTTAATTGAGTTAAGATGTTCCTTAAAAACTCTGAATTCACATTCATACCAATGCGTGTCATATACATTATTTTCCCAAAGTATAAACTGTGTCCTGTCCACTAGATGGTAGTATTTATTTTTGCAAAAAAAGCCACATTTGATGAAGTAAAGAGTTTCAATGTCAAGCAACGCCTGTGTAACATTCTTGTTGTCAACACCTCTCTGCTGCTACTGAATATCTGAGGATATGACCCCAATTCAAAGTAGCAGACAGATAGTATTAGAACGGTGCTGCCATCATGGGAAAAATCATATGTTTTAATGTTATTCTGCCTTTTATTATTATGGCCTTTGGACATGTCTGCACAAAATGGTGGCTGAATTAACCTTGTTGGTCACCACTCAAACAAGTAGTTAATACCGTGTGAAAATAAAACCTAATCAAGGTTTTGCTTGATTAGATCAGGCCTGAGATCTGGCCTAAGTTTTAATTTGGCTTCATGCCCAATGACCAGAACACCAGAGAGTATGCAGCTGTTAAGCCCGTTGTCCCCTACCACCAGATGTCGAGCTGAGTGCCGCCATCCCGTCACCTGCCACCATACGTATGCTCTGTCCCTGCCGTGCGAGTCTGCTGTGAAAAGCTCCCCTTGTGACCATAATCTGCTATACCACCACAAGATCCATGCTACTGTCCTTCACTGGGGTGGGGGGATTCCCATGCCCAACCAGGGGAGAATGTTTCGGGCGCTGGGCAGATAAACCCAGGACAGGATACCAATCTATCGCTGGGCACACTCACTCACACACTATACGGGGCAAATTTAGAGCATTCAGTTTACCTTGAAGCCATGTTTTTGGATTGTGGGAGGAAAGCAGAAGACGGGGGAAACCCACAAGAAAATAAATGTGAATTTTTCATCATGGAAGAAAAACATCCCCTGAAAATAAGTTCTTACAAAACCAAGTTTAACATTATATAGCATGAAATGGTTTATTGAAGCGGAAGTGTAGTATTTAAAAGGGTGCTGAGTGGAAGCTTTACCTAAACAAAGTTGTGATAAGGAAACAGCCTCAAGTGAAGGTGAGGTTAAGCTGTTGTTATATAAGAAGATAAACTTTAGTTAAAACTTGGAGTCTGTTTTGCTGCGTTTCTCTGTGTGTGTGTGTTGGATTTAGATCAGTGAGCTGGGTTAAGCTGCTCCCCTGACCGAGGCCTCTTACCTCATACGGAGGCGGCGGTTCCAGGTCTGGGTCGTTCCCGTCCCCGAAGCTGGTTCTGTCGGACTGGGACTCATGGAGCAGTGAGATGTCATCCGATGTGGGAGACTTCAGGCAGTTCCCCATCGCCCCTTACAGACTCCCGACTTCTAGATACAGCGTGGTAAACGGTTCGCTCACAGAACTCGCCCGCGTTCAGTAAGCTAACAGCAGGTCTGTGACATGCCGCTGGAAGGCTGGAAGACGGGAGGAGGCTGGTACTGAGCGACAGGCGGCAGAAACGAGAGCTGCTTTAACACAAACAGTCCATGTCGACACAAAGAGCTGGCACGAACCCGCCGTCTTCCGCAACGACAAGAACAACAAAAGCCCTCCTCTCACCTCCAAAGCCTGGCTGCCTTCACTAACCGTCCGAACAACACAAACACCTCTTTGCCGGACAAACACTTTTACGTCCTTCTGTTTTATTCCTCCAGTTTTTAAAGAACTCCGCGGTATTAAGCGTTTTCTTAATTTCTTTCAATGGCGAGTTTAGCTTTCGTTCGGACTGAGCTCCGCCCATCATTTATCTACCAATAAAAATGATGCCTAGGATTATAAGGAAGTCGCCAGGATCTGTTGTTCGTGTCCCAAATAGCAGCACACTCCCTACACTCTACAGTATACCTTGCGTGCCCACAGTGCCCTAGACTGTGTTATTTTAAATCCAACGTTGCATCGTGTTAAAGGACTTAAAGTGTTACAAATGTTGCAGGTTAAAATGCTGCACAGCATGGTGAAAAAAGATAAAGTGTACACTACCTAGGGTTGATGTGAACGCGTCGGACGTACATAGCAGCTGCTTAGCTTCCTAGGAGAATGAGATCACCCAACAGCAAGGGTTAAAGCTTAGACTGATTACAAAGGCAGCTACAAACTGAGAATTGTTTTCTAGCTGTAGAAAATAGTTTGTCCTATTTGTAATTATCCGCATAAAAAAATCTGCTTAAAATCATGTCGAATGGTCATGATTTAGTTAATCAGTGTGATCATATTTACATGTAGTCATTTAGAAGTGATCTAGTTTGCCTTCTGTGATCACACGTGCATGAGTTTGTCCTCCACATTTAACCCAGTATATCTACACACTGGTGAAGTGAGCACATGTGCCCAGAGTGGTGGGCAGCCTTGTACATGGCGCCCGGGGAGCAATATGGGTTATGTGCCTTGTCCAAGGGCACTTCAGCAAAAGAACCAGATGGGACCAGGAATCAAACCAGTGACCTTCAGGTCAGCAGATGCTAAAGTAAGAAGTATCCCATCTTGGTTCATGTCACCGTTCATGGTTAAGGTCCTTGCTCAATTCATTATAACCTGACCTTCCAAATTGATGGCTCCTCAATCTGTTCGACCGACTCGGTCCGTAATCTTGGTCTCACAATTTATACTCATCCTAAACAAGCTGGTCACTAAAACGAACCGTACCTGCAGATTCTGTACAATCAGGAAGATCAGTCCTGAACAGGCCATTCAGCTGCATGCTCAATTTGCTCAATTTGCATTTGTTACCACTTGATTAAGTATAATTTACCTTTAGACAATTGATGATGAGCGATGGTTAACTAAATTCCTGTCATAGCTATACGTGAATCTGAATCAGTGTTCCTCATTCTAGTGCTGGTATGTGTTGCGATTTTACAAAACAGTTAAAATGACATGGTTAATCTGCCTAAGTCTGCCTAAGTCTATTGACAGCCTAAATATTAGTTATTACAGTATTACAGGTTATGTGTTGAAAAACAATGATAGAAATCCTAAAAAATGCAATGGCACCTGCTGCCAGATCATGTTATCTAAGAATACTAAAGTGTTTTTTGTTGTGCTTGAAAGTTAGCAGTGAAAACCGTGATGCCAGCAGTCCATAAGTAGTTTGTAATATTGTAGAATAGTGTTGTCTGTAAGAGTGTATTAATCAAGCAGGAAAATTCAAGGGAGCTACTTCACTTGTATGAATAAAAGTTGCTGATTACATTTTCAAGGTGTTTTTACGTACAGGTAGGGTGACGATGTATGGAGAACCCACCTCGTAAGCCCAGGTTGCTTGACATTATAAAGAGACAAATACATCTGGTGGAAAATGCCATTTAATTTTTAATTAATTACAAAACAGATTTACAGTCATCCTCAAAAATGTTTATATCCATAGTAGTCACTTGACAGATAAGAGAGTAGTAGTGTAATGAGAACTTGCCTTGAAAGTCTGTTTAAGAAAGAATGGGAAGGGGTTGTCTTAAAAAAGTCTGACCGCTGAATAAAATTATGGTTTCAACCACAACTGAGGAAATACAGAGATTTTGATGCTTTCTTATCTAAAGGCCTTCATATTTATGACACTTTATTTTCCAAATTGTAACTCAAAATAGTGACTAACTGCACTGAAAAGCAAGTAAAGTCTCAGAAACACTGACTTACCACAATATATTCACACATCTTTGAGGCGGGTGGTAATAAACACTAAACTTTAATTTCAAAATGAATTAATGGTACTCTAATGTAAACACAATTGTGAACATATATATTTTTCAGATGGCATAAAACAACCAAAATATCCAGATCAATTGTATAAAAACTGTAGTATGTGATTGACATTCATTAAAGTTTTTTAAAATCTAGTATTCCATACCACAAATAGAGCAGACAGGTTGATATCCTGTAATTTCGACATTGTTGAGACCTGAGTACTATTTGAAATAAGTCCACATTTTGAAGACAATCTTTTTAAGATGCATTTAGTTGTCCACTTAAAATGGGCTTAATATCTGCACTTTACAAAAAAGAAAACAATCAATGTTTATAATTGTACAACTTCCCCAAATCAGACATTTAAAACCAACAAAACATATAATTATGAACATATTCCTTCATTTTTGTGAAAATGATAGCAATAGGAATCAATTAAGTAAACCCTTCTGAGAAAACACTGAAGTTGGATAAATGCTTATCTGAATATCCCATTTCAAGTTTTTCCCCCAAATAATTTATTTAATAGACTGTGTATAATATTATGACTTAAAACACTGTTAAGCAGCATGTCTGCTGCTTTCCCAAGCCAACCAAGCAGTCAGGAGTCAGCAAACCACAAATTGTGTACTAATGAGTTTTAAATATTTCATATTTTACTCTCACACTGTTGCATGCATCTGGGGTTGTATGTTCTGTATGTAAACTGTTTCTAATATAGAAATGATTTGTGTTTTTTGAGCTTTAATACAATTGTATGAGAGATTCTCTCATCTTTATCATATGCGTATTTCCTCTGAATGGCTGGTTACTGGTGGTTCTCAGCCTTTTCGTAGTTCCTCTGAGTTTTTTTGCCTTGCACATGCCATGTGGTGACCCGGTGGCCTGTCTGACTCCTGCTTCATCCCTGACTATCAGGGGCTGGATGGTGAGCACTGCTCCCCATTCTGCTCAGTGGCCCGAGCTTTGTGCAAAGCTGCTTGGATCCGGAAATGTGTCCGTGACTCCATGGAGTAGTTTTTATAATTTTGCCTGAAGAGCAGAAAAGAGAGCCAAATCAAGTTTAAACAAAATGGTAAAGAGTTATATAATTATGAACTTCAGCCGTTTTCTGTGTAATTGCATTATTATATACAATGGGGGGAAAAGTATTTAGTCAGCCACTGATTGTGCAAGTTGTCTCAACTCTTAGGAGGAAGAAGGATACTGAGTTGCAGCCCAAGAACACCATACCTACTATAAAGCATGGGGGTGGAAGCATCATGCTTTGGGGCTGTTTTTCTGCAAAGGGGACAACACGACTGATCCATGTTAAGGAAAGAATGAACGGGCCATGTATCATACGATTTTAAGCCAAAACATTAGGGTGGTCGTTATTTTTAAAAATGTAAAATAGCCAAGTCTTAACACTTAGAATGGTACATTTTGATATAAAAA